>JAPTHN010000013.1:9507652-9545697 GCA_026936325.1 Platynereis dumerilii | reverse complement strand
AAATTGCCCCCAAAAGCCAAGCAGAGCAGAGCAGACTCAGCTCATCAACTGGGGCTTTATGGCAGCCACAATCTGGAGCATTGCAAAGGAGAAGCCACTTGTGAACAGGAGCTGTTCTACTGCTGAGTCCCACACTGCTCCCTTGCAGGACACCTTCATATTCTCGTACCAATGTAGACCTCTAACGTACAGCAAGTTTTCTCTTGCAGAGCAAGACCCTCAGAAACTCTGGCTATTGACAAGCAACTTTTGTAATGCATTGTATAAACATCACTCTTGGAATGTATACACTATTTCTTGAGAAATCACACTAACTGTTCAGCCTCTGTTAGAGTGCTTCTCCTATGCAAGTGTCACTTCTACTACAGAATAACCAATAGCACAATTCAATTCTCATTATTTTCAAACTTTATCAGAGGTGACAGAAAATTTCAGGTATATTCATGTGCAAGTTGCTTCAAGTTTTCCATGAAATCTTGGATGAATACGAATGCACAGGATGGCGCGGGTGCGGGTTGGTCAAAGGACAAAGGTTCCCCCGCAGATCTCTTGCACTTGTACAATATCATATGTTTATGGTAATGATTTGAGAATATCAATATCATGATTAGGAGTCTTATAAGTGTTCTCAGATACCATTTCACAAAATCACATAACTCGAGTCGCAATCAATTATTTTGCTGTGATGCAAATCCTCTGTTGATCTTCAACCATTATATCGCCGGATTGTTCTCATGCAGAGCAAGTAGTGACTGTTCCACATCAGGTGGCTCTTCTATCGCAGAACAACAGTCACAGTTCTATTGCTGAGCTCCAATGGACTGCATCTCTTCCATTACCCAGCGACTGTTCTCTTCCATTTCAGAATTCTACTTCCGAGTCGTATTTCGGTGAAAACTCCGTGGGCAAACATAGGAAGTGGGGGATAGCTTTTATTGCTTGTACGTTTCAGGACTGAAAACTTCTCCACCGCTATTGCTTGATATAGTGTTGTTGTGGATATAACAAAATGCAGTCACTTTGGTTTCATAACACTATTTATATGTACACCACCACAGACTAAATTCTAGAGACAATGGATCATGGACACATGACTGTAGTGAATCTAAAACTTGCATGTAATTTTGTGGCACAAGAACAGGGGAATAGCACTCAGGGAATAGCAGGTTCCTAATATAATGAAATATCCGGTAAAACTTGAAGTGAAATGCTGGCAAAAGGCGGCATGGGGTAATTGCGACATAAAATATCTTTTTTCAAGGACAAATGAATACACCAGGGTTTGCTGCAAAGCAGAGAGAAATATCTTTCCATTCCCTATTGGCCCTAGGCAGTCTCAGTTGATCATTGCAGTGCCATAAATTTGTAAATTTGGGGTTATCGTTCAGACTGAAAAGTCACAATCCAACACAACAGTAGCAAAATATGGAATTGCACTGGTGGAATAGCATCACTTCTTGGTATCAAATGCCACGAAAAGGTGCCGTTAACCAACCAATAACCAGCTTTATTACATTACTCGCTATTGATCGCCATCAAATCTTACCAACATTACAGATCGTTCGCAGCAATCACAGTAATTGCGATGTATTTGCCGCAACCACATTGTGGCATGAATGTGGAACTTGCACCGAACATACATCAGATGCAATCAGAAGGCAACAGGGATCAAGTGAGCATTTATCATTGTGAGATGATCATCAAGGCTCGTTAGGGAATCATTGTGAGGCAGGACACGGAGAGAAGAGGGGATTACTGACACATGAGGAATATCCAATCATCGCAATCAACCCAAGAAGTTGCGGAAAGAACATTCAGCAATGAAACATCATACAAATATTGCCGTTGTGAAGTAGAATTCCTCACTGGGTACTACACGTGGGTATGGGATTACAAAAGACCTCAGCGGAAGCATGCTGGCTTCAAATTGCTAGAACCTGGAGAAGCAATCCCAGATGGCGCCTAAGTTGGATGGCTGGTTATATAACCCTATTTCAATGTTTGCAACTAGCCGAGGTCTTTTCTGCCTTCACAATACACATGATACAGGGTCCTTGGGACTTCAGTTGTAAATTCACTTTGACAACCTGTTTCAGACATTTTTTATGAGTACTTCATCTGTTTAGCGCACAATACAAGACGTCTGCTGCATACAAACCAACTGATCGCACCTGATTTAATCACACTCCTGGTGGATATGAAGAACACAAGCCCCCTTTTGGATAATGAACAAACCAGACAGACAGACAAGGTGCTGGTCAATTTTGGTTATTTACAACTCCCAGTGCAGCTGACAGTGCACAGGCTAGTGTTCCTTAGCCTAATTGACATACACTAGGGGTCTGTAACTTGTTAAGGCTTCTAAATGTGGTTATAGGGTTGTATAGGAGCAATTATAGCCTTGTGGCGCTTATAATAACTGTGCATCATTGGTCATGCGGATAACGTAGAGTGTACGAGACCTGAAGCCGAGCAGAATGCGGAATGAGTACATACCACGCGAGACCTATTCTCATACTTCACAAAAAGGCAGACGAGAAGTACTCAGCCAAGTCTGGGTGTGAATAAAGATAATCTTCTAGTCAAAAAAGTTGCTGTCGAGACGGCCCAAGGTTAAGACCACAGAAAAGAACACTTTCCAGCCAAATGCGGTTGGCTTGACTAAGCCGAAAACATTCATATCAATCAAAATTAGGCATTTTTGCTGAATACTAAGCCTATATTAAAGCAAAATTGGCAATATCAAATATGTGTGGAACAAACAGTTCCTCGTTAAAAGTGAAATGCTAATCAGCCTATCTTTAATCTTGGAACATGTTGTTTTACAATTATATTACAATTATTAAATCTCAACATCTTTCTCCTTTAAATAGCTTATAACACCAAACCTCCTGGACTGGAAACCTTACAAAGAAAAATCCCTGTAACAAAGGATGTTCAATGAACAGAGCATTTCACAGGCACTGACAAAGGAACAAATGAAGTGGTCTTGATTGAACCCCAGCTTACAATTTATGTCTTGACTAATTTGGCAATTTCATTGGAGACAGTGACTTGCAATCAAGCAGAAAGGCAATGTTGATGGAACAGAACTTAGAATCAAGCTACAAATATAACCCATCATCACAAACGTCAAAGACATCTCTGCTTCCAATAAAGCGAATAAGGCTGAATGAGGCTCGCTTATAATGTTCGACCAGCGCACAAATCAACTACTGACGAATTGCAGAGCATAGAAAGCAGTGCAAAACGAAGCTTAGCAGGGGCTATTTTATGACCCTTTGTCTTTTATGTTTGTTGAAGCAACATCGTTCGACAAGCCAGACCGCAATCAAAATTCAAGCGATTTCCCATTCATTTGAAACGCACCTGACCGAAAGAGAGCACATTAAAGAAATTCAATGAAGAGCACTGAGCCTTGAAGTGCCCGTGGAATAGGGAATTGGCTGGTGATAAACAAAGCATCGGGCTCATTTAAAGGACCATGGCCATGCATGTGACAGGGGCTCAATGTTTAGAATTTCAATGGTTAGTAGTTTCCAAGTCATCTTCCATCAGGCACCAGCATGTAGTAGCCTGTTCTAGTTGTGACCGAGAGGGAGCAGGCCACAACATTTCATTGGAGGTACTCTATTTTGCGTCTGCGCATACTTGCATTTTTGGGCAAATTTAGTTTTGCTCTGCTGAGCCGGACCTGACAGACTTCTGCCCTGGTGTACAGACGCAAATTCGATACCCAATTTGAATTGAATTTTGTCTGTTTGATCATGCTGATCTTCCACAGCAAGTTTGGTGGCAAATTACCATCAGGGAAACCATCCACCAGCCACACCTGAAATATTCTAATATTTCTATTTTTTGCATCCGATAAGGGTATAGACCCTTTAGACTTTAAATGACGAAAGAAAGGAAAGGGAAAAGAAAGGTGAGACAAATCAAATGGGAGAGAAGATCCATCTTGAAAAAGATATCACAAAGACTTGTCGAAAGCAGATTACATGATGACAAACAACGTGAAACAAGTCTCTGTAAAACATCAAGCTGAGCATCAGGGCAGAGCCACACATCATCTCAACACACCATCTTGGTGGCTGCCACAAAAGCTCACAAAGAGACTGTAGCCATATCCAATATCAGAGAAGTATCTTGTTGGTGATCCATAGATGGTAATCCATTGATTATGAAGCAGCTTTTGTTGTGTAATCTCATCCTACGACACTGATCCATCCTGATACAACTTCATTGTACAAATAAGATTGGGCAAGAAGTTTGCGGCAGCATTCTGCTGTCTTCGCTTTATCATATACCGATTCAGGTTGTGGTCAATGTGGCGACTAGCGAGATGAACGCCAGTCCTGTATTTATTCACCTTGCGGCTTTGTTAGATTTGGCATCATACAGATCTTTTGGAATGCATATACTGTAGTCTTGTGGAGCATGTGGAGCGAGATTGACAATTGTGTTTGACACCCTATCAGCATTGTAGACTTACGGAAAAGTGCTAGTGCCATTAAATCCACTCAGTGAAGGTCTTATTCAAGTGTGAGGCATCCAGTGACAATCTATCTAATTTTTAACCATAGAATTTCCTATTTCAACTGTCTGTTCACTCTGCAGTGTCTCTGTTGCATGGTTGAATATGGCAACACAGAACTGCTGTGCACACACTTACTCAACAAGTATGTGCATCCTCAAATTCAACAGCACTTCTATTATTCCTACAAGAATCCATGGACTCTATGACATAGCTTAGAATAATTTTTTTAATTTATAAGGTGTAATTACTTTTCCAAAAGGCACTTTGTGAACTAACAATTTTTTGTGATTACAATCATCTGAGTTATACTAACAGTAAATTAAATTTATTTATGACATTTCAATTGATTTGAGTCCGACAGAACAGCTTAGCCCCAATTACACAAATTGGACATAAGAAATTTCAATTGATACAAAGAAATTGAGTTGTCGGTCTTTGTCACAAAAATGTTCAAGAAAAATAAATAAAGAAGAACGTACCAACCTAAACTACCTTTTTCTGGCAGGAGATGACAAAAGGATGGAAAGAGATTTATTTGCAATTTTTTGGAAAAAAAAAACAAAATATCACTGGCCAAAAGAAATTTCAATTGATACAATGTAATTAGGTTCTGGTTTTTTCGCAAAAATGTTCAAGAACTTTTAGCATCTGTTTGAGGAGGACAATGTAAAAATGTAAAAAAATAAATGTAGAATCATGTATCAACCCAAAACTACTTTTTGCCTTGTGGTATATAATAAGAGTATGGAAATCAGTTTATTTGCATTTTTTTGGAGAGAGAAAAACGAAAACACAAAAGAGCATCTGTTTCAGCAGGCAACTAAAACATTGAAAGTTTGAGATGTCTGCAAGAGTTTTTCCAAGTTTCAGCTTCATACAGAAATTCTATTACTTTAGAATTATCCATATGAAAAAGCATTGTTATTTATTTGCAATTTTTTGGAAAAAACTAAATATCACCCACCCAAAGAAATTTCAATTGATACAATGTAATTGGGTTCTGGGTTTTTGTCACAAAAATGTTCAAGAAACTTTTAGCATCTGTTTGAGGAGGACAATGTAAAATTTAAAAAATAAATGTAGAATCGTGTATCAACCCAAAACTACTTTTTGCCTTGTGGTATAAAATAAGAGTATGGAAATAAAGTTATTTGCATTTTTTTTGGAGAGAGAAAAACAAAAATACAAAAGAGCATCTGTTTCAGCAGGCAACCAGTTTGAGATGTCTGCAAGAGTTTTTCCAAGTTTCAGCTTCATACAGAAATTCTACTAGTTTAGAATTATCCATATGAAAAAGCATTGTCTAAAAAGCAATTTCCAGTTCTCCAGCTAGAAAAATCACAGTTGATACAGTGTTATTCGGCCGGAACCCATGTTTTTTCATTTTGGGCTCAACTCCCTTATGTTCTCTTACCTGATTAGAAAGACAGAGCGAGATACCTCGCTATGTCAAAAATTAAGGGGAAAGTCGAACTGTTCTGCAATAAACGAATGAATGGCAGGATGATTGAAACAGCCATCCAACTTAGGCTCTAAGCAGGTGTTGAACCCAGATCCAGTGACTGGCAGCCAAGCCAACTTCCACTGAGCCACATATTAATCCCCCACCTGCAGCATGTGCAGCATGAGCAGTGGCACCACTACCACTTGACTGATTACAAAGGCTCCAATCAGTGTTAATTATGTTGGCTTGTTTGAGTAATGAGACATCAATTAGCAATGCTGCTTTTGCATGTTGTCTATTGATTAAGCAACACATCATTGGCCAAAGAGAACCACTGAACAAGCTCCTCCCATTAGTGATGTTTAATAAACATGCTTAGAGGGACTTGAGATTGGTCTAGACGCCAAATAGGCCTAACTGGAAGCAAAAATCATTAACTTCGAAGAACAGCTGCAGGCTCAAACCTAATTAAGCAATTTCTTAGTAATATACTGTAACCAAATGTTCAGTAGAACAGATAAGGACTGAAGTGCAAAAAGACCACTGAGACATACAGGACAACCAAGGAAGAAAAGCCTTAATTTTAAGAGAAATACTAAGCACCTAATCAGCAGAAAGTACTGCAAAGACAAGACAATCAATGCTGAAGTTTATATATAAGTTTATCAGCCTCAAACTCCTGTTTGACAGAAGTGAACACCTGGAAACCCGAAAGTTGCAAACATGCTAAGCCAAAAAGCAACATAGAAACACTGCTTGCAACAACAGACTATTCTCATAAGTCACTGTCAACACAAGACAACGGTCGCACCATCATCACCCCAGACTGTGGGCTAAATGGCTCAATCCCAACATTACTGCAGACATGAGATTAGTGGAGGTGCAAGATAACTGTTCAGTGCAGACACATGATTTGCATGGGGCACCAGATCCAGATATCAACTCAATGAGGTAGTGGGTCAACACCAAAAAAAAAAATTCTGCTAATAGTCAGACTAGTAACATCGATATAAGAATGAAATTACAAAGAGGAAATATGAGTTCGAAGAACTTCCATATGCCTCGCAGCCTGATGGCCTCTCCATCAACTGCCTTTTCTTCTCGAAAGTCATTGTTTTCAATTGAAATTGCCAAATTAGTCAAGACATAAATTGTATAAGCTGTTATTCAATATTACTGTGTGTTTCATTAGCCTCATTGCGGGCTTGATTTGTTATAGTAGATTTATAAGCAGAATTTTCATACCTCTAAGTCTTAAAAGAGCAAATTTAAAGTAGGGACACGGGAGTATCTCGGACATATACCGCCTCAAATGCGAGACAGTGAATCGTAAAACACATAGCCAACTGAGATCGCAGAAGACACTTTGCTGGTATAATCCTGTCATTAGACACCGTCTGACATTTCTGCTGACACCAAATGGCTCGATACGAGCACATTGCTTGGCCTTTTGAAGTAACACTAATAAAGGAGGACATCCTTCCTCACAGAAATATAAGACAGACCGGAACAGCCCACTTAAAGTGAAGATATACATTACTAAGCCTCAACATCACTGTAGAAACGGGATACTTCATGCGAGTTTTACTGCAGGACACCAGACTAATGCCGAAGCTTGAAGAGAGACACAAGGTCACTGGAAAGCTACACCAACGGCTAAACTGTAAACCAAGATAACACAGACACAGGATATCTTGCCTTGTAGGGAAGGAAGATCATCAGGACAATGTTACATGTGGGATATTACAGCTCTTCGACCCAGTGCAATATTGCGTGTGCAGCAGACATGAGATTACCATAACGATTGACATTGGATACATATAACAAGGTCACTGCAGACATCGGAATACCAAGGACACAACATCACTGTATTGCGTTCCCAACTTAGACAACATTTAAGCAAGATCTCTGACATGTGCTATATTTGGGATATTTCTAAAAGCAACGTGAGACGGCAATGTATTGCAACGGCATCTCAACCTGGCTGGGTCGCAGGGAAGTGACGAGGGAGTTGCATGTCTGCGAGTCGTACAAGGCTATCCTTTTAATGCTTTTCACAGTTCCAATTCATTCCTCCTCAGTCTGGGGGTGTCTAGACCTAGTCCGGAGGCCATCCAATTCACTTAAGGCATTGCCGTTAATTAACTCCAACATGCCGGCAGCCGATTAACGTTCAGCTTTTTAATCTAATCACATGATTTACTCCAGCCGCACCGCTGTAAATCGCATGTCAAGAAGTCAACCATCAAACAACAAATTTTGTTTGATTACAAGTCACTTACACTAATATTCAAATGGAATCTGCTGTAATTGCCTGTATGGAAGGCAGGTGAACAATATGAACTAAATTCTGCAAGAAACAATAGCTTGTTTCTGAAGATATAGGAAAAAACAGCAACATTTCAATGGCCAAGACGCCCAACAATATTTCCCTCTTCAAATCAATGCAAATAGATATTAATGAAAACAAAGCATTAGCCTATACCATAAGGAGGAAATTTCACGCTTTACTCCTAACATAGGGATAGATAATTATAGCCATAATGGAAATCATAAATGGTTTTAGCATACTTCCGCAATTGCCTATAGTGTAAACCATGTAAACCGTACATGTGTAAGTCAAAAGGGGGACTCTTAGAAACAGCATGACACTACCATTCATATTTGCAAAAGAGACTAGATCATGAAACTCTCCTAAACTAGATAAATTATGGGAGAAAGGATCGCTCAATGCACCTTTAATTCTGTCCCACAGGGACGAAATGGTAGCCCCTTTAAATTTTTCCACAAGACAAACAATAAATTCATCTATGTAATCTATGTCTCTATCTCTATATCT
The DNA here is from genome assembly GCA_026936325.1 of Platynereis dumerilii. NCBI lineage: Eukaryota > Metazoa > Annelida > Polychaeta > Phyllodocida > Nereididae > Platynereis > Platynereis dumerilii. The sequence goes on along the minus strand of JAPTHN010000013.1, from coordinate 9,536,877 downwards.
GTGTGACTATCAATCAATATGACTCTCTCGACATGAATATGTATCCGTATGGGTCTATTTATCTTGGTGACTATATATATGATGAAAATTCAAGGTGTGCAAATAATTTGTGTCGACTGTATGAAAAGAGGTGTAAATACCTAAGTTAAGATATATCTAACAACTTTCAATGACATTTGAGGGAATATGCAGTGTCCTTTGGAGGAGATGTCATTACAAAATATTCCATTCCACGACGATCACAGTGATTACAGAGTAGCCCCCTATACTAATATAGGGGCTACAATATCACAGGGCCTCATATTAAATCAACGCTAGGGAGTGAGACTACAAAAGAGCACTTTCAAATCAATTAGCAGGGATTGATTTACCATAACCACATGATCCACTTGCAACATTCATCACCATCCAAACCAAAACCAATCTGGTAGGACAGCACATGCTGCAGGGAAATATCACCATTGCCACTGACCCATGGGCTGATTGATCGAATGATGCATTGAATGATTCATTGGATATTTATGATTCGACCTATCGGGAGAATCATCTTGTTTTCTTTGATTTTATTATTAGCATTCACCATCACTATGGTGAATGGTATTGATTTTGGTCGTATTATTATTATTTTTCTTCCCTTTTTTTTTGGAATTTCAACATGAAAGTTAGTGTATAGATAGTCCTTGATGAGTAGATTAATTTCCCAAAATATTTTGACCTTGACCTATTTTTCAAGGTCACAGGTCACCTCAAAGTCACTGATTTTGGAGGTCTATCTCCTGAACTAATAAAGATAGAGACACCAGGTCTTCAGTGTTGAGTTAGTAGACCCCTATTGAACAAATATCAGCCATGAAATTGATCATTTTCAAAAAGGGGTAATTACCTTAACCCCTTTTAATGAAAACCAGTTTGCGCACGGTTTTGAGAAAACTACAAGCAGCACTTTCATGAAATTATAGCAAAAGGTGCTCTATAGTATGTGCCAATGCAGCGAGAAGTGTGGTGAAAATCTTGCAAGGGGTTACTGAGATATTCGACTTTCAAAATTAGAATATTTTGCCCAAAAGTGAAAATATTTTTTAACTTTGCTTTGAATGAAGACAACTCAATGAAACTTGGAACATATATAGCCCTGTGGTTGAGGAATATTTTCATTAAACATCCATGACCTTGACATCAAGGTCAAGGTCACAGAAAGTGAATGAAAAGGCACGGTAGGTACATTTCACAACTTTTTCAAGCAAGGTTGTTCAATTGTGGTCTATCATTTCCAATCAAGAGTAACTTGAATGATCTAAAGTATATTTGACCTTGTGAAGAAGTTCATCAATTGTCAAGGTCATCACCAGTCAAAGACAGGAAAAATGAAGAAATCAGATAAGTGCAGAATAGAATGAATTAAAGAATAAATTAAGGTCAATATGAAGTCAATATGAATGCCATTATGAGTTCAATATGAATGTCAATATGAATGTCCATATGAATGTCAATATGAATGTCAATATATATGAATGTCAACATGAATATCAACATGAATGTCAAAATTAATGAATGTCAAAATGAATGTCAATATTAATGTAGATATCAGTGACATCAGTGTCACTATCAGTGTCATCACTCTCAATTGATATCAGGATAAAATGAATGACAGTGAATGTCAATATGAATATTGATATAAATGTCAATATGAATAATGTCAATAGGAATGTCAAAATGAAGTCAATTCAAGTGTCAATATAAATGTCAATATGAAGAATTAAAGTCAAGTTGATAATCAAGTATATATCCTTTCTTATGGTGAATGCTCATTACTGGTTCACCAGTAATATTGATGTCTAGTTATTATAAATCGACTCTAAGGAGATTTATATTGTTTTCTTTGATATTATTATTATGATTCGACATATATGGAGAATCATTTTGAACTCTTTGATATTATTATTATTATTATTTGGCCACTTTTTGCCAGTTAGTTTTTGTGCTAGAGACTTGAAATTTTGTACATAGGTAGTCCTTGGTAAGTACTTTCATTTTTTGTGAAAATGGTTGACCTTGACCTTGAACTCAAGGTCACAGGTCATCTCAAAGTCAAATTTTCCAAAATTTCAAAGTGGATTATCTCTTTTAATATCATTGTTAGAAAATTAGGACTTAGGAACCTTTATATAAACATGTGTTGCTACAATTTTGGCCTATATCGTTTATTGGGAGATGAGGGTAAAGGGGTATTTACCCCCTTTTGACAAAAACCAGTTGCTCATGTTTTCAGAGAAAACTATAATGGCTAGAGGCTCAGTTTTTGCTGTAATTGATAGCCTGACTGCTCATCCATGGTAAGACACTTTTTATATTTTGATCAAACTTGGGGTTTCTGAGTTATTGGACTTTCAAAAATGGGTGTTTTGTCCAAAAAGTGAAAACATTTTTTAACTTTGGTTTGAATGGAGGGAAATTAATGAAACTTGGTGTGTATATAGTATTCATGAATTACGGTCACATTATAAAATAAAAATAACGTTTTGGGGGTAATTACCCCAAAAGGGTAATTGACTCTAACTTTTGATTAACATGGACGATTTTCTCCAAATTTTGCACAAGTCCAGTATATTGACATGGGGAGATAATGCAAGTATGATTTTGATGTCAAGGGGAAATTTACCCCCTTATTCTGGATCGAAAGGGGTGAATATGTGTTTTGAGCAGTTATTGTGTATTGAATGATACAATAGGCATCGTTTGAGACTTACCTTTGTGCTGTGGATGTTCCTGTGTAAAAATTGTCGTTTTGAGGTAATTACCCCAAAAAGGAGTAAAAAGTCATAACTTTTGATTGACTTGGACGATATTCTCCAAATTTTGCACAGGTTTAGTATCTTGACATTGGGACATAATGCAAGTACGATTTTGATGTAATGGGTAATTTACCCCCATATTCAAGATTGAAAGGGGTGAATATGTATTTTGAGCAGTTCTTGTCTTTCCAATGGTACAATTGGCATCGGTTGGGACTTTACTTCACACCATTGATGTTTTTTGGTTAAAATTGCCATTTTTAGGTAATTACCCCCAAAAAGGGGTCAATATTCATACCTTTTGACTGACTTGGACGATTTCCTTCAAGTTTTGCACAAGTTTAGTATCTTGACATGGGCACATAATGCAAGTATGATTTTGATGTCATGGGTTAATTTACCCCCATATTCAGGATCGAAAGGGGCGAATATGTGTTTTGAGCAGTTCTTATCTTTGCAATGATATAACAGGCATCGTTGGGACTTTACTTCACACCATTGATGTTTTTGTGTTAAAATTGCCGTTTTTAGGTAATTACCCCAAAAAAGGGTAAAAAGTCATAACTTTTGATTGACTTGGACGATTTTCTCCAAATTTTGCACAGGTTTAGTATCTTGACATGGGGCATAATGCAAGTACGATATGGATGTCATGGGGTTATTTACCCCCATATTCCGGATCGAAAGGGGTGAATATGTGTTTTGAGCAGTTCTTATCTTTGCAATGGTATAACAGGCATCGGTTGGGACTCTACTTCACACCATTGATGTTTTTGGGTTAAAATTGCCGTTTTTAGGTAATTACCCCCAAAAAGGGGTAAATATTCATAACTTTTGATTGACTTGGACGATTTTCTTCAAATTTTGCACAGGTTTTTAGTATCTTGACGTGGGACATAATTCAAGTTTGACTTTGATGTCATGGGGTAATTTACCCTCAGAATCAATGCCAAAAGGGTTGAACAAGTATTTTGAGCAGTTTTTGTGTTTTCAATGGTATATTTGGTTATGTGTTTCCATTGATTTTTCATATGAATTGTTCAATCTTTTGCCTGCAAGCCCACGTATTCCATGTCGAATCATTCTCTACCTTTTCAAAGGTTGACTGCTAGTTATTATTATTATAAATCGACTCTAAGGAGATTTATATTGTTTTCTTTGATATTATTATTATAAATCGACTCTAAGGAGATTTATATTGTTTTCTTTGATATTATTATTATTAGCATTCACCATCACTATGGTGAATGCTATTGATTTTGGTCGTATTATTATTATTTTTCTTCCCTTTTTTTTGGAATTTCAACATGAAATTAAGTGTATAGGTAGTCCTAGATGAGAAAACATGATTTGCAAAATATTTTTGACCTTGACCTATTTTTCAAGGTCACAGGTCACCTCAAAGTCACTGATTTTGGAGGTCTATCTCCTGAACTAATAAAGATACAGACACCTGGTCTTCAGTGTTGAGTTAGTAGACCCCTATTGAACAAATATCAGTCATGAAATTGATCATTTTCAAAAAGGGGTAATTACCTTAACCCCTTTTAATGAAAACCAGTTTGCGCACGGTTTTGAGAAAACTACAACCAGCACTTTCATGAAATTATAGCAAAAGGTGCTCTATAGCATGGTCCAATGCAGTGAGAAGTGTGGTGAAAATCAGGCAAGGGGTTACTGAGATATTCGACTTTCAAAATAGAATATTTTGCCCAAAAGTGAAAAAAATTTTTAACTTTGCTTTGAATGAAGACAACTCAATGAAACTTGGAACATATATAGCCCTGTGGTAGAGGAATATTTTCATTAAACATCCATGACCTTGACATCAAGGTCAAGGTCACAGAAAGTGAATGAAAAGGCACGGTAGGTACATTTCACAACTTTTTCAAGCAAGGTTGTTCAATTGTGGTCTATCATTTCCAATCAAGAGTAACTTGAATGATCTAAAGTATATTTGACCTTGTGAAGAAGTTCATCAATTGTCAAGGTCATCACCAGTCAAAGACAGGAAAAATGAAGAAATGAGATAAGTGCTGAATAGAATGAATTAAAGAATTAATTAAGGTCAATATGAAGTCAATATGAATGCCATTATGAATTCAATATGAATGTCAATATGAATGTCCATATGAATGTAAATATGAATGTCAATATATATGAATGTCAACATGAATATCAACATGAATGTCAAAATTAATGAATGTCAAAATGAATGTCAATATTAGTGTAGATATCAGTGTCATCAGTGTCACTATCAGTGTCATCACTCTCAATTAATATCAGGGTCAAATGAATGTCAGTGAATGTCAATATGAATATTGATATAACTGTCAATATGAATAATGTCAATGGGAATGTCAATATGAATGTCAAAATGAAGTCAATTCAAGTGTCAATATAAAAGTCAATATGAAGAATTAAAGTCAAGTTGATAATCAAGTAAATCCTTTTTTATGGTGAATGCTCATTACTGGTTCACCAGTAATATTGATGTCTAGTTATTATTATTATTATTATTTGGCCATTTTTATCCAGTCAGTTTTTGTCATAGAGACTTGAAATTTTGTACATAGGTAGTCCTTGGTAAGTACTTTCATTTTTTGTGAAAATGGTTGACCTTGACCTTGAACTCAAGGTCACAGGTCATCTCAAAGTCAAATTTTTCAAAATTTCAAAGTGGATTATCTCTTTTAATATCATTGTTAGAATATTAAGACTTGGTAATCTTTATATGAACATGTGTTGCTACATTTTTGGCCTATATCGTTTATTGGGAGATGAGGGTAAAGGGGTATTTACCCCCTTCTGACAAAAACCAGTTGCTCATGTTTTCAGAGAAAACTATAATGGCTAGAGGCTCAGTTTTTGCTGTAATTGATAGCCTGACTACTCATCCATGGTAAGACACCTTTTATATTTTGATCAAACAAGGGTTTTTGAGTTATGGGACTTTCAAAAATGGGTGTTTTGTCCAAAAAGTGAAAACATTTTTTAACTTTGGTTTGAATGGAGGGAATTTCATGAAACTTGGTGTGTATATAGTATTCATGAATTACAGTCACATTATGGAATAAAAATGACGTTTTGGGGGAAATTACCCCAAAAGGGGTAATTGACTCTAACTTGTGATTAACATGGGCGAATTTCTCCAAATTTTGCAGAAGTCCAGTATATTGACATGGGGACATAATGCAAGTATGATTTTGATGTCAAGGGGTAATTTACCCCCTTATTCTGGATCGAAAGGGGTGAATATGTGTTTTGACCAGTTATTGTGTATTGAATGATACAATAGGCATCGTTTGAGACTTTCCTTCGTGCTGTGGATGTTCCTGGATAAAAATTGTCGTTTTTAGGTAATTACCCCAAAAAGGGGTAAAAAGTCATAACTTTTGATTGACTTGGACGATTTTCTCCAAATTTTGCACATGTTTAGTATCTTGACATGTGGACATAATGCAAGTACGATTTTGATGTCATGGGGTAATTTACCCCCATATTCAAGATCGAAAGGGTGAATATGTGTTTTGAGCAGTTCTTATCTTTGCAATGGTATAATAGGCATCGGTTGGGACTTTACTTCACAATACAGATGTCCTTAGGTGAAAATTGTCATTTTAAGGTAATTACCCCCAAAAAGGGGTAAATATTCATAACTTTTGACTGGCTTGGACGATTTCCTTCAAATTTTGCACAAGTTTAGTATCTTGACATGGGCACATAATGCAAGTATGATTTTGATGTCATGGGTTAATTTACCCCCATATTCTGGATTGAAAGGGCGAATATGTGTTTTGAGCAGTTCTTATCTTTGCAATGGTATAATAGGCATCGGTTGGGACTTTACTTCACACCATTGATGTTTTTGGGTTAAAATTGCCATTTTTAGGTAATTACCCCCAAAAAGGGGTAAATGTTCATATCTTTTGACTGACTTGGACGATTTCCTTCAAGTTTTGCACAAGTTTAGTATCTTGACATGGGCACATAATGCAAGTATGATTTTGATGTCATGGGTTAATTTACCCCCATATTCAGGATCGAAAGGGGTGAATATGTGTTTTTGAGCAGTTCTTATCTTTGCAATGGTACAACAGGCATCGGTTTGGACTTTACTTCACAACATTGATGTTTTTGGGTTAAAATTGCCGTTTTTAGGTGTTTACCCCAAAAAAGGGGTAAATATTCATAACTTTTGATTGACTTGGACGATTTTCTTCAAATTTTGCACAGGTTTAGTATCTTGACATGGGGACATAATTCAAGTTTAACTTTGATGTCATGGGGTAATTTACCCTCAAAATCAATGCCAAAAGGATGAACAAGTATTTTGAGCAGTTTTTGTGTTTTCAATGGTATATTTGGTTATGTGTTTCCATTGATTTTTCGTATGAATTGTTCAATCTTTTGCCTGCAAGCCCACGTATTCCATGTCGATTTATTCCCTACCTTTTCAAAGGTTGACTGCTAGTTATAAATCGACTCTAAGGAGATTTATATTGTTTTCTTTGATATTATTATTATTATAAATCGACTCTAAGGAGATTTATATTGTTTTCTTTGATATTATTATTATTATTATTATTATTATTATTATTATTATTTGGCCACTTTTTGCCAGTTAGTTTTTGTGCTAGAGACTTGAAATTTTGTACATAGGTAGTCCTTGGTCAGTACTTTCATTTTTTGTGAAAATGGTTGACCTTGACCTTGAACTCAAGGTCACAGGTCATCTCAAAGTCAAATTTTCCAAAATTTCAAAGTGGATTATCTCTTTTAATATCATTGTTAGATTATTAGGACTTAGGAACCTTTATATAAACATGTGTTGCTACAATTTTGGCCTATATCGTTTATTGGGAGATGAGGGTAAAGGGGTATTTACCCCCTTTTGACAAAAACCAGTTGCTCATGTTTTCAGAGAAAACTATAATGGCTAGAGGCTCAGTTTTTGCTGTAATTGATAGCCTGACTGCTCATCCATGGTAAGACACTTTTTATATTTTGATCAAACTTGGGGTTTCTGAGTTATTGGACTTTCAAAAATGGGTGTTTTGTCCAAAAAGTGAAAACATTTTTTAACTTTGGTTTGAATGGAGGGAAATTAATGAAACTTGGTGTGTATATAGTATTCATGAATTACAGTCACATTATAAAATAAAAATAACGTTTTGGGGGTAATTACCCCAAAAGGGTAATTGACTCTAACTTTTGATTAACATGGACGATTTTCTCCAAATTTTGCACAAGTCCAGTATATTGACATGGGGAGATAATGCAAGTATGATTTTGATGTCAAGGGGAAATTTACCCCCTTATTCTGGATCGAAAGGGGTGAATATGTGTTTTGAGCAGTTATTGTGTATTGAATGATACAATAGGCATCGTTTGAGACTTACCTTTGTGCTGTGGATGTTCCTGGATAAAAATTGTCGTTTTTAGGTAATTACCCCAAAAAGGGGTAAAAAGTCATAACTTTTGATTGACTTGGACGATTTTCTCCAAATTTTGCACATGTTTAGTATCTTGACATGTGGACATAATGCAAGTACGATTTTGATGTAATGGGGTAATTTACCCCCATATTCAAGATCGAAAGGGGTGAATATGTATTTTGAGCAGTTATTGTCTTTCCAATGGTACAATTGGCATCGGTTGGGACTTTACTTCACACCATTGATGTTTTTTGGTTAAAATTGCCATTTTTAGGTAATTACCCCCAAAAAGGGGTAAATATTCATATCTTTTGACTGACTTGGACGATTTCCTTCAAGTTTTGCACAAGTTTAGTATCTTGACATGGGCACATAATGCAAGTATGATTTTGATGTCATGGTTAATTTACCCCCATATTCAGGATCGAAAGGGGCGAATATGTGTTTTGAGCAGTTCTTAGCTTTGCAATGATATAACAGGCATCGGTTGGGACTTTACTTCACACCATTGATTTTTTGTGTTAAAATTGCCGTTTTTAGGTAATTACCCCAAAAAAGGGGTAAATATTCATAACTTTTGATTGACTTGGACGATTTTGTTCAAATTTTGCACAAGTTTAGTATCTTGACATGGGGGCATAATGCAAGTATGATTTTGATGTCAAGGGGTAATTTACCCCCTTATTCTGGATCGAAAGGGGTGAATATGTGTTTTGACCAGTTATTGTGTATTGAATGATACAATAGGCATCGTTTGAGACTTTCCTTCGTGCTGTGGATGTTCCTGGATAAAAATTGTCGTTTTTAGGTAATTACCCCAAAAAGGGGTAAAGAGTCATAACTTTTGACTGGCTTGGACGATTTCCTTCAAATTTTGCACAAGTTTAGTATCTTGACATGGGCACATAATGCAAGTACGATATGGATGTCATGGGGTTATTTACCCCCATATTCCAGATCGAAGGGGGTGAATATGTGTTTTGAGCAGTTCTTATCTTTGCAATGGTATAACAGGCATCGGTTGGGACTTTACTTCACACCATTGATGTTTATGAGTTAAAATGGCTGTTTTTAGTTAATTACCCCAAAAAAGGGGTAAATATTCATAACTTTTGATTGACTTGGATGATTTTCTTCAAATTTTGCACACGTTTAGTATCTTGACATGGGGACATAATGCAAGTACGATATGGATGTCATGGGGTTATTTACCCCCATATTCCAGATCGAAGGGGGTGAATATGTGTTTTGAGCAGTTCTTATCTTTGCAATGGTATAACAGGCATCGGTTGGGACTTTACTTCACACCATTGATGTTTTTGAGTTAAAATGGCCGTTTTTAGTTAATTACCCCAAAAAAGGGGTAAATATTCATAACTTTGATTGACTTGGATGATTTTCTTCAAATTTTGCACAGGTTTAGTATCTTGACATGGGGACATAATTCAAGTTTGAGTTTGATGTCACCGGGTAATTTACCCTGAAAATCAATGCCAAAAGGGATGAACAAGTATTTTGAGCAGTTTTTGTGTTTTCAATGGTATATTTGGTTATGTGTTTCCATTGATTTTTCGTATGAATTGTTCAATCTTTTGCCTGCAAGCCCACGTATTCCATGTCGATTTATATCCTACCTTTTCAAAGGTTGACTGCTAGTTATTATTATTATTATTATTTGGCCACTTTTTGCCAGTTAGTTTTTGTGCTAGAGACTTGAAATTTTGTACATAGGTAGTCCTTGGTCAGTACTTTCATTTTTTGTGAAAATGGTTGACCTTGACCTTGAACTCAAGGTCACAGGTCATCTCAAAGTCAAATTTTCCAAAATTTCAAAGTGGATTATCTCTTTTAATATCATTGTTAGATTATTAGGACTTAGGAACCTTTATATAAACATGTGTTGCTACAATTTTGGCCTGTATCGTTTATTGGGAGATGAGGGTAAAGGGGTATTTACCCCCTTTTGACAAAAACCAGTTGCTCATGTTTTCAGAGAAAACTATAATGGCTAGAGGCTCAGTTTTTGCTGTAATTGATAGCCTGACTGCTCATCCATGGTAAGACACTTTTTATATTTTGATCAAACTTGGGTTTCTGAGTTATTGGACTTTCAAAAATGGTGTTTTGTCCAAAAAGTGAAAATCTTTTTTAACTTTGGTTTGAATGGAGGGAAATTAATGAAACTTGGTGTGTATATAGTATTCATGAATTACAGTCACATTATAAAATAAAAATAACGTTTTGGGGGTAATTACCCCAAAAGGGGTAATTGACTCTAACTTTTGATTAACATGGACGATTTTCTCCAAATTTTGCACAAGTCCAGTATATTGACATGGGGAGATAATGCAAGTATGATTTTGATGTCAAGGGGAAATTTACCCCCTTATTCTGGATCGAAAGGGTGAATATGTGTTTTGAGCAGTTATTGTGTATTGAATGATACAATAGGCATCGTTTGAGACTTACCTTTGTGCTGTGGATGTTCCTGGATAAAAATTGTCGTTTTTTAGGTAATTACCCCAAAAAGGGGTAAAAAGTCATAACTTTTGATTGACTTGGACGATTTTCTCCAAATTTTGCACATGTTTAGTATCTTGACATGTGGACATAATGCAAGTACGATTTTGATGTAATGGGTAATTTACCCCAATATTCAAGATCGAAAGGGGTGAATATGTATTTTGAGCAGTTCTTGTCTTTCCAATGGTACAATTGGCATCGGTTGGGACTTTACTTCACACCATTGATTTTTTTGGTTAAAATTGCCATTTTTAGGTAATTACCCCCAAAAAGGGGTAAATATTCATAACTTTTGACTGACTTGGACGATTTCCTTCAAGTTTTGCACAAGTTTAGTATCTTGACATGGGCACATAATGCAAGTATGATTTTGATGTCATGGTTAATTTACCCCCATATTCAGGATCGAAAGGGGCGAATATGTGTTTTGAGCAGTTCTTAGCTTTGCAATGATATAACAGGCATCGGTTGGGACTTTACTTCACACCATTGATGTTTTTGTGTTAAAATTGCCGTTTTTAGGTAATTACCCCCAAAAAAGGGGTAAATATTCATAACTTTTGATTGACTTGGACGATTTTGTTCAAATTTTGCACAAGTTTAGTATCTTGACATGGGGGCATAATGCAAGTATGATTTTGATGTCAAGGGTAATTTACCCCCTTATTCTGGATCGAAAGGGGTGAATATGTGTTTTGACCAGTTATTGTGTATTGAATGATACAATAGGCATCGTTTGAGACTTTCCTTCGTGCTGTGGATGTTCCTGGATAAAAATTGTCGTTTTTAGGTAATTACCCCAAAAAGGGGTAAAAAGTCATAACTTTTGACTGGCTTGGACGATTTCCTTCAAATTTTGCACAAGTTTAGTATCTTGACATGGGCACATAATGCAAGTACGATATGGATGTCATGGGGTTATTTACCCCCATATTCCAGATCGAAGGGGGTGAATATGTGTTTGAGCAGTTCTTATCTTTGCAATGGTATAACAGGCATCGGTTGGGACTTTACTTCACACCATTGATGTTTTTGAGTTAAAATGGCCGTTTTTAGTTAATTACCCCAAAAAAGGGGTAAATATTCATAACTTTTGATTGACTTGGATGATTTTCTTCAAATTTTGCACACGTTTAGTATCTTGACATGGGGACATAATGCAAGTACGATATGGATGTCATGGGGTTATTTACCCCCATATTCCAGATCGAAGGGGGTGAATATGTGTTTTGAGCAGTTCTTATCTTTGCAATGGTATAACAGGCATCGGTTGGGACTTTACTTCACACCATTGATGTTTTTGAGTTAAAATGGCCGTTTTTAGTTAATTACCCCAAAAAAGGGGTAAATATTCATAACTTTTGATTGACTTGGATGATTTTCTTCAAATTTTGCACAGGTTTAGTATCTTGACATGGGGACATAATTCAAGTTTGACTTTGATGTCACCGGGTAATTTACCCTGAAAATCAATGCCAAAAGGGATGAACAAGTATTTTGAGCAGTTTTTGTGTTTTCAATGGTATATTTGGTTATGTGTTTCCATTGATTTTTCGTATGAATTGTTCAATCTTTGCCTGCAAGCCCACGTATTCCATGTCGATTTATATCCTACCTTTTCAAAGGTTGACTGCTAGTTAAACTTCACCTATTACATAGGTGAAGTTTCTTGTTTTCGTATTTATTTTTATTATTATTTATTTTTATTTTTCCGTACGAAAAATTTCTTCAAAAAAATTTCAAAAAAATCAGGTACATAGTGTTACATGACCTCATTACACTGACCCAGTTTCAGTGACCTTGAATTATTTTTCAAGGTCACAGGCCATTTCAAAGTTCGTTTTTTCATATATTTCTCGAGAGCATATCACAGGCAATTACATGCATATTTCATTTTTCACTTAGGTTCTAAGTGTTACAAGTACATTACATAATCTGACCCAATTTCAAGAAAGTAGGTCAAGGTCAAGGTTGCACAGGTCTATATTTATTGCTGGAGATTGTCATGCATGATAGCAAAATCTGTAAGCCACATGGTGTCAAAATTGATGCAATGTGATGTCTGAATGTCTGGCCCATGGTAAGAAGTTATTTTTGTGACGATGTCATGCTATGTTGTTGAGTTATGTAATTTTGAATAACAACCGCGTCATCCAAACCAGTGACCTTGGTAATTTCACCCTGAAATATCGATTTTAGGCCATTACAATGTATAGTGAACCCCCCCAAAGATACCCCTAAAACCCCCATACCCACCTTCAAATTTGACCTTGACCTCATTTTTCAAGGTCATTTGGCTCTTCAAAGTGCAAAAAGTGCTTATTTTCAAAAATTCTGAAAATTATGTTATTTTCATGATATCACCTTGATATATTATTTGTTTACAGACAAAAATATGTGCATTTAGAATATGTAACCCAAATTCCTCTAACATTTTACCTTAATTTTCTACAAAATTCCAAATATCGCAAACTGGAGAATGTTAAAAATTGACAAATTATTGCGTTTTTGACATGGAAATATCGATTCGAGAGGGTTACAATAATAAATTGATCCCCCCATTTTTCCATCCTGATTCTGAAAATCATATTGGTTTTGACCTAGAAAATGATTTTCAAGGTCAAATTCAAGGTCAAACATGATGAAAAATTTTACTTTTTTGACATTTGATTTTTTTACACAGGCAAGGAATCAAAATATTGTTACAAAAATGTCACACATACTTGCTACAATAGTCTAGAGGCATCGTATAAATTTTCAAGGTCCTCGGCTTAACCAACGTTAGACCGTAAAGGTCACAAGGTCAAAAAATTAGGGAAAAATTTACGATATTTTTTCACATTTCTCAATTATAGCATTTTTTCAATCGGCTGTAGCTCCGTCTTAATTAAGTTACAGAGAATATGAAAACAGATTTGGAAAGGCCAAACTCTCTTCTAGTTTTAGTCTTCTGAACATTTTGTCGTAGCTCTGATGGTTTAAAAGATCGCCGGACCCTGAAAATTTCATGTTTTTTGTAAAATTTTCACAATTTATCACCATTTTGGCAAGGAAATAATCATTTTATTTCAATGAAGCTATTTGAGCATACTTTCATCTTTCGTGCACATAATCCTGCCAAGTTATATATGTTTCCATTGAACCGTTTTGGTTGTAGAGTAATTTTAAGTGAAAAACTACATTTTTTCAAGAATTTCTGAAGTCCACATTTCTGAATTGTACCATAATTTCAATCGGCCTTATCTCCGGTCCTAACAAAGTAACGGAGAAACTGAAAATAGATTTGGAAAGCACAAATTCTCCTCTAGTTTCTATATTTGAACAATTTCTTGTATCACTGATGGTTAAAAAGATCGCCAGACCCTGAAAAATGTATGTTTTCAGAAATTGCAGTCATTTCTATTTGTTTTCAGGACTAGAAGTATCTTAGCCAATGCATCCCTAAAATTCCGAGGTTGTTGTACTGTTGATTTACTGATTGATGTTCCTGTTGATGCACTGGTTGATGCACTGGTTGATGTACTGGTTGATGCATGGTCAATGCGCTGGTCTTTTGACCGGTCCTTGTACTGGTCCTTGTACTGGTCCATGTACTGGTCCATGTACTGGTCCATGTACTGGTCCATGTACTGGTCCATGTACTGGTCCATGTGCTGGTCCATGTTATTTCTGTATATAATATTCGGCAAGCTCAAATTTTCCTCTAGTTTTCATTCTCTGAATGTTTTCTTGTAACTCTGATGGTTTTTAAAAAGAATGCACAACCCTCAAAATTACATGTTTTTGGTCAAATATCTTTGTATCAGTCAGTGTATCAGTCAGTGTATCAGTCAGTGTATCAGTCAGTGTATCAGTCAGTGTATCAGTCAGTGTATCAGTCAGTGTATCAGTCAGTGTATCAGTCAGTGTATCATTCAGCGAATCAGTCAGTGTATGGCCACAAACCGATTGACATGTTACAGTAAGGGTTTATCTGTCTGCTGACTATCTGTCACATCACAACTAGTCCACAGACAGATAGTTTATAAGTACTTCCATAATTATCTGTGCACACTATGTACATTCTAAGTAACATGCAAAATTACAGGTGATAAATTAATATTACATGTGATATGATTTTGCATGATATTGCAAGTGATATTGTATGTTTAATACATTACATGTAACTTTACATTTGATATTGCATAATATTGCATGTGATATTGTGTGATATTGCGTTTTATGTAACATGTGCAAGACGCATGCAATTGCATGTACAAGTTTATGTGCAAGTTCATGTTCGACTTCATGTTCATGTCCAATATCATTTCTGTGTTTCTCACATAAATTTCACTGCCAATAATTATATGATTGGTGAAGTTTTGTCACCGCATCGCGGTTACCCGATTTCTAGTTATTATTATTATTATTTGGCCACTTTTTGCCAGTTAGTTTTTGTGCTAGAGACTTGAAATTGTGTACATAGGTAGTCCTTGGTCAGTACTTTCATTTTTTGTGAAAATGGTTGACCTTGACCTTGAACTCAAGGTCACAGGTCATCTCAAAGTCAAATTTTCCAAAATTTCAAAGTGGATTATCTCTTTTAATATCATTGTTAGATTATTAGGACTTAGGAACCTTTATATAAACATGTGTTGCTACAATTTTGGCCTGTATCGTTTATTGGGAGATGAGGGTAAAGGGGTATTTACCCCCTTTTGACAAAAACCAGTTGCTCATGTTTTCAGAGAAAACTATAATGGCTAGAGGCTCAGTTTTTGCTGTAATTGATAGCCTGACTGCTCATCCATGGTAAGACACTTTTTATATTTTGATCAAACTTGGGGTTTCTGAGTTATTGGACTTTCAAAAATGGGTGTTTTGTCCAAAAAGTGAAAACATTTTTTAACTTTGGTTTGAATGGAGGGAAATTAATGAAACTTGGTGTGTATATAGTATTCATGAATTACAGTCACATTATAAAATAAAAATAACGTTTTGGGGGTAATTACCCCAAAAGGGTAATTGACTCTAACTTTTGATTAACATGGACGATTTTCTCCAAATTTTGCACAAGTCCAGTATATTGACATGGGGAGATAATGCAAGTATGATTTTGATGTCAAGGGGAAATTTACCCCCTTATTCTGGATCGAAAGGGGTGAATATGTGTTTTGAGCAGTTATTGTGTATTGAATGATACAATAGGCATCGTTTGAGACTTACCTTTGTGCTGTGGATGTTCCTGGATAAAAATTGTCGTTTTTAGGTAATTACCCCAAAAAGGGGTAAAAAGTCATAACTTTTGATTGACTTGGACGATTTTCTCCAAATTTTGCACATGTTTAGTATCTTGACATGTGGACATAATGCAAGTACGATTTTGATGTAATGGGGTAATTTACCCCCATATTCAAGATCGAAAGGGGTGAATATGTATTTTGAGCAGTTCTTGTCTTTCCAATGGTACAATTGGCATCTGTTGGGACTTTACTTCACACCATTGATGTTTTTTGGTTAAAATTGCCATTTTTAGGTAATTACCCCCAAAAAGGGGTAAATATTCATATCTTTTGACTGACTTGGACGATTTCCTTCAAATTTGAACAAGTTTAGTATCTTGACATGGGCACATAATGCAAGTATGATTTTGATGTCATGGGTTAATTTACCCCCATATTCAGGATCGAAAGGGGCGAATATGTGTTTTGAGCAGTTCTTAGCTTTGCAATGATATAACAGGCATCGGTTGGGACTTTACTTCACACCATTGATGTTTTTGTGTCAAAATTGCCGTTTTTAGGTAATTACCCCCAAAAAAGGGGTAAATATTCATAACTTTTGATTGACTTGGACGATTTTGTTCAAATTTTGCACAAGTTTAGTATCTTGACATGGGGGCATAATGCAAGTATGATTTTGATGTCAAGGGGTAATTTACCCCCTTATTCTGGATCGAAAGGGGTGAATATGTGTTTTGACCAGTTATTGTGTATTGAATGATACAATAGGCATCGTTTGAGACTTTCCTTCGTGCTGTGGATGTTCCTGGATAAAAATTGTCGTTTTTAGGTAATTACCCCAAAAAAGGGTAAAAAGTCATAACTTTTGATTGACTTGGACGATTTTCTCCAAATTTTGCACATGTTTAGTATCTTGACATGTGGACATAATGCAAGTACGATTTTGATGTCATGGGGTAATTTACCCCCATATTCAAGATCGAAAGGGTGAATATGTGTTTTGAGCAGTTCTTATATTTGCAATGGTATAATAGGCATCGGTTGGGACTTTACTTCACAATACAGATGTCCTTAGGTGAAAATTGTCATTTTAAGGTAATTACCCCCAAAAAGGGGTAAATATTCATAACTTTTGACTGGCTTGGACGATTTCCTTCAAATTTTGCACAAGTTTAGTATCTTGACATGGGCACATAATGCAAGTATGATTTTGATGTCATGGGTTAATTTACCCCCATATTCTGGATTGAAAGGGCGAATATGTGTTTTGAGCAGTTCTTATCTTTGCAATGGTATAATAGGCATCGGTTGGGACTTTACTTCACACCATTTTTGTTTTTGGGTTAAAATTGCACACCATTGATGTTTTTTGGTTAAAATTGCCATTTTTAGGTAATTACCCCCCAAAAAGGGGTAAATATTCATATCTTTTGACTGACTTGGACGATTTCCTTCAAGTTTTGCACAAGTTTAGTATCTTGACATGGGCACATAATGCAAGTATGATTTTGATGTCATGGGTTAATTTACCCCCATATTCAGGATCGAAAGGGGCGAATATGTGTTTTGAGCAGTTCTTAGCTTTGCAATGATATAACAGGCATCGGTTGGGACTTTACTTCACACCATTTTTGTTTTTGGGTTAAAATTGCCGTTTTTAGATAATTACCCCCAAAAAGAGGTAAATATTCATAACTTTTGATTGACTTGGACGATTTTCTTCAAATTTTGCACAGGTTTAGTATCTTGACATGGGGCATAATGCAAGTACGATATGGATGTCATAGGGTTATTTACCCCCATATTCCAGATCGAAGGGGTGAATATGTGTTTTGAGCAGTTCTTATCTTTGCAATGGTATAACAGGCATCGGTTGGGACTTTACTTCACACCATTGATGTTTTTGAGTTAAAATGGCCGTTTTTAGTTAATTACCCCAAAAAAGGGGTAAATATTCATAACTTTTGATTGACTTGGATGATTTTCTTCAAATTTTGCACAGGTTTAGTATCTTGACATGGGGACATAATTCAAGTTTGACTTTGATGTCACCGGGTAATTTACCCTGAAAATCAATGCCGAAAGGGATGAACAAGTATTTTGAGCAGTTTTTGTGTTTTCAATGGTATATTTGGTTATGTGTTTCCATTGATTTTTCGTATGAATTGTTCAATCTTTTGCCTGCAAGCCCACGTATTCCATGTCGATTTATATCCTACCTTTTCAAAGGTTGACTGCTAGTTATAAATCGACTCTAAGGAGATTTATATTGTTTTCTTTGATATTATTATTATTATTATTATTATTATTATTATTTGGCCATTTTTATCCAGTCAGTTTTTGTCATAGAGACTTGAAATTTTGTACATAGGTAGTCCTTGGTAAGTACTTTCATTTTTTGTGAAAATGGTTGACCTTGACCTTGAACTCAAGGTCACAGGTCATCTCAAAGTCAAATTTTTCAAAATTTCAAAGTGGATTATCTCTTTTAATATCATTGTTAGAATATTAAGACTTGGTAATCTTTATATGAACATGTGTTGCTACATTTTTGGCCTATATCGTTTATTGGGAGATGAGGGTAAAGGGGTATTTACCCCCTTCTGACAAAAACCAGTTGCTCATGTTTTCAGAGAAAACTATAATGGCTAGAGGCTCAGTTTTTGCTGTAATTGATAGCCTGACTACTCATCCATGGTAAGACACCTTTTATATTTTGATCAAACAAGGGGTTTTTGAGTTATGGGACTTTCAAAAATGGGTGTTTTGTCCAAAAAGTGAAAACATTTTTTAACTTTGGTTTGAATGGAGGGAATTTCATGAAACTTGGTGTGTATATAGTATTCATGAATTACAGTCACATTATGGAATAAAAATGACTTTTGGGGAAATTACCCCAAAAGGGGTAAATGACTCTAACTTGTGATTAACATGGGCGAATTTCTCCAAATTTTGCAGAAGTCCAGTATATTGACATGGGGACATAATGCAAGTATGATTTTGATGTCAAGGGGTAATTTACCCCCCTTATTCTGGATCGAAAGGGGTGAATATGTGTTTTGAGCAGTTATTGTGTATTGAATGATACAATAGGCATCGTTTGAGACTTTCCTTCGTGCTGTGGATGTTCCTGGATAAAAATTGTCGTTTTTAGGTAATTACCCCAAAAAGGGTAAAAAGTCATAACTTTTGATTGACTTGGACGATTTTCTCCAAATTTTGCACATGTTTAGTATCTTGACATGTGGACATAATGCAAGTACGATTTTGATGTCATGGGGTAATTTACCCCCATATTCAAGATCGAAAGGGGTGAATATGTGTTTTGAGCAGTTCTTATCTTTGCAATGGTATAATAGGCATCGGTTGGGACTTTACTTCACAATACAGATGTCCTTAGGTGAAAATTGTCATTTTAAGGTAATTACCCCCAAAAAGGGTAAATATTCATAACTTTTGACTGGCTTGGACGATTTCCTTCAAATTTTGCACAAGTTTAGTATCTTGACATGGGCACATAATGCAAGTATGATTTTGATGTCATGGTTTAATTTACCCCCATATTCTGGATTGAAAGGGCGAATATGTGTTTTGAGCAGTTCTTATCTTTGCAATGGTATAATAGGCATCGGTTGGGACTTTACTTCACACCATTTTTGTTTTTGGGTTAAAATTGCCGTTTTTAGATAATTACCCCCAAAAAGAGGTAAATATTCATAACTTTTGATTGACTTGGACGATTTTCTTCAAATTTTGCACAGGTTAAGTATCTTGACATGGGGACATAATGCAAGTACGATATGGATGTCATGGGGTTATTTACCCCCATATTCCAGATCGAAGGGGGTGAATATGTGTTTTGAGCAGTTCTTATCTTTGCAATGGTACAACAGGCATCGGTTGGGACTTTACTTCACAACATTGATGTTTTTGGGTTAAAATTGCCGTTTTTAGGTGTTTACCCCAAAAAAGGGGTAAATATTCATAACTTTTGATTGACTTGGACGATTTTCTTCAAATTTTGCACAGGTTTAGTATCTTGACATGGGGACATAATTCAAGTTTGACTTTGATGTCATGGGGTAATTTACCCTCAAAATCAATGCCAAAAAGGGATGAACAAGTATTTTGAGCAGTTTTTGTGTTTTCAATGGTATATTTGGTTATGTGTTTCCATTGATTTTTCGTATGAATTGTTCAATCTTTTGCCTGCAAGCCCACGTATTCCATGTCGATTTATTCTCTACCTTTTCAAAGGTTGACTGCTAGTTATTATTATTATTATTATTTGGCCACTTTTTGCCAGTTAGTTTTTGTGCTAGAGACTTGAAATTTTGTACATAGGTAGTCCTTGGTCACTTCTTTCATTTTTTGTGAAAATGGTTGACCTTGACCTTGAACTCAAGGTCACAGGTCATCTCAAAGTCAAATTTTCCAAAATTTCAAAGTGGATTATCTCTTTTAATATCATTGTTAGATTATTAGGACTTAGGAACCTTTATATAAACATGTGTTGCTACAATTTTGGCCTGTATCGTTTATTGGGAGATGAGGGTAAAGGGGTATTTACCCCCTTTTGACAAAAACCAGTTGCTCATGTTTTCAGAGAAAACTATAATGGCTAGAGGCTCAGTTTTTGCTGTAATTGATAGCCTGACTGCTCATCCATGTAAGACACTTTTTATATTTTGATCAAACTTGGGGTTTCTGAGTTATTGGACTTTCAAAAATGGGTGTTTTGTCCAAAAAGTGAAAACATTTTTTAACTTTGGTTTGAATGGAGGGAAATTAATGAAACTTGGTGTGTATATAGTATTCATGAATTACAGTCACATTATAAAATAAAAATAACGTTTTGGGGTAATTACCCCAAAAGGGGTAATTGACTCTAACTTTTGATTAACATGGACGATTTTCTCCAAATTTTGCACAAGTCCAGTATATTGACATGGGGAGATAATGCAAGTATGATTTTGATGTCAAGGGGAAATTTACCCCCTTATTCTGGATCGAAAGGGGTGAATATGTGTTTTGAGCAGTTATTGTGTATTGAATGATACAATAGGCATCGTTTGAGACTTACCTTTGTGCTGTGGATGTTCCTGGATAAAAATTGTCGTTTTTAGGTAATTACCCCAAAAAGGGGTAAAAAGTCATAACTTTTGATTGACTTGGACGATTTTCTCCAAATTTTGCACATGTTTAGTATCTTGACATGTGGACATAATGCAAGTACGATTTTGATGTAATGGGGTAATTTACCCCCATATTCAAGATCGAAAGGGGTGAATATGTGTTTTGAGCAGTTCTTGTCTTTCCAATGGTACAATTGGCATCGGTTGGGACTTTACTTCACACCATTGATGTTTTTTGGTTAAAATTGCCATTTTTAGGTAATTACCCCCAAAAAGGGGTAAATATTCATAACTTTTGACTGACTTGGACGATTTCCTTCAAGTTTTGCACAAGTTTAGTATCTTGACATGGGCACATAATGCAAGTATGATTTTGATGTCATGGGTTAATTTACCCCCATATTCAGGATCGAAAGGGGCGAATATGTGTTTTGAGCAGTTCTTAGCTTTGCAATGATATAACAGGCATCGGTTGGGACTTTACTTCACACCATTGATGTTTTTGTGTTAAAATTGCCGTTTTTAGGTAATTACCCCAAAAAAGGGGTAAATATTCATAACTTTTGATTGACTTGGACGATTTTGTTCAAATTTTGCACAAGTTTAGTATCTTGACATGGGGGCATAATGCAAGTATGATTTTGATGTCAAGGGGTAATTTACCCCCTTATTCTGGATCGAAAGGGGTGAATATGTGTTTTGAGCAGTTATTGTGTATTGAATGATACAATAGGCATCGTTTGAGACTTACCTTTGTGCTGTGGATGTTCCTGGATAAAAATTGTCGTTTTTAGGTAATTACCCCAAAAAGGGGTAAAAAGTCATAACTTTTGATTGACTTGGACGATTTTCTCCAAATTTTGCACATGTTTAGTATCTTGACATGTGGACATAATGCAAGTACGATTTTGATGTCATGGGGTAATTTACCCCCATATTCAAGATCGAAAGGGGTGAATATGTGTTTTGAGCAGTTCTTATCTTTGCAATGGTATAATAGGCATCGGTTGGGACTTTACTTCACAATACAGATGTCCTTAGGTGAAAATTGTCATTTTAAGGTAATTACCCCCAAAAGGGGTAAATATTCATAACTTTTGACTGGCTTGGACGATTTCCTTCAAATTTTGCACAAGTTTAGTATCTTGACATGGGCACATAATGCAAGTATGATTTTGATGTCATGGGTTAATTTACCCCCATATTCTGGATTGAAAGGGCGAATATGTGTTTTGAGCAGTTCTTATCTTTGCAATGGTATAATAGGCATCGGTTGGGACTTTACTTCACACCATTTTTTTTTGGGTTAAAATTGCCGTTTTTAGATAATTACCCCCAAAAAGAGGTAAATATTCATAACTTTTGATTGACTTGGACGATTTTCTTCAAATTTTGCACAGGTTTAGTATCTTGACATGGGACATAATGCAAGTACGATATGGATGTCATGGGGTTATTTACCCCATATTCCGGATCGAAGGGGTGAATATGTGTTTTGAGCAGTTCTTATCTTTGCAATGGTATAACAGGCATCGGTTGGGACTTTACTTCACACCATTGATGTTTTTGAGTTAAAATGGCCGTTTTTAGTTAATTACCCCAAAAAAGGGGTAAATATTCATAACTTTTGATTGACTTGGATGATTTTCTTCAAATTTTGCACAGGTTTAGTATCTTGACATGGGGACATAATTCAAGTTTGACTTTGATGTCACCGGGTAATTTACCCTGAAAATCAATGCCAAAAGGGATGAACAAGTATTTTGAGCAGTTTTTGTGTTTTCAATGGTATATTTGGTTATGTGTTTCCATTGATTTTTCGTATGAATTGTTCAATCTTTTGCCTGCAAGCCCACGTATTCCATGTCGATTTATATCCTACCTTTTCAAAGGTTGACTGCTAGTTATTATTATTATTATTATTATTATTATTTGGCCACTTTTTGCCAGTTAGTTTTTGTGCTAGAGACTTGAAATTTTGTACATAGGTAGTCCTTGGTAAGCACTTTCATTTTTTGTGAAAATGGTTGACCTTGACCTTGAACTCAAGGTCACAGGTCATCTCAAAGTCAAATTTTCCAAAATTTCAAAGTGGATTATCTCTTTTAATATCATTGTTAGAAAATTAGAACTTAGGAACCTTTATATAAACATGTGTTGCTACAATTTTGGCCTATATCGTTTATTTGGAGATGAGGGTAAAGGGGTATTTACCCCCTTTTGACAAAAACCAGTTGCTCATGTTTTCAGAGAAAACTATAATGGCTAGAGGCTCAGTTTTTGCTGTAATTGATAGCCTGACTGCTCATCCATGGTAAGACACCTTTTATATTTTGATCAAACTTTGGGTTTCTGAGTTATTGAACTTTCAAAAATGGGTGTTTTGTCCAAAAAGTGAAAACATTTTTTAACTTTGGTTTGAATGGACGGAATTTAATGAAACTTGGTGTGTATAAAGTATTCATGAATTACAGTCACATTATAAAATAAAAATAACGTTTTGGGGTAATTACCCCAAAAGGGGTAATTGACTCTAACTTTTGATTAACAAGGACGATTTTCTCCAAATTTTGCACAAGTCCAGTATATTGACATGGGAGATAATGCAAGTATGATTTTGATGTCAAGGGGTAATTTACCCCCTTATTCTGGATCGAAAGGGGTGAATATGTGTTTTGAGCAGTTATTGTGTATTGAATGATACAATAGGAACCGTTTGAGACTTACCTTTGTGCTGTGGATGTTCCTGGATAAAAATTGTCGTTTTTAGGTAATTACCCCAAAAAGGGGTAAAAAGTCATAACTTTTGATTGACTTGGACGATATTCTCCAAATTTTGCACAGGTTTAGTATCTTGACATGGGGACATTATGCAAGTACGATTTTGATGTCATGGGGTAATTTACCCCCATATTCAAGATCGAAAGGGGTGAATATGTATTTTGAGCAGTTCTTGTCTTTCCAATGGTACAATTGGCATCGGTTGGGACTTTACTTCACAACATTGATGTTTTTTGGTTAAAATTGCCATTTTTAGGTAATTACCCCCAAAAAGGGTAAATATTCATAACTTTTGACTGACTTGGACGATTTCCTTCAAGTTTTGCACAAGTTTAGTATCTTGACATGGGCACATAATGCAAGTATGATTTTGATGTCATGGGTTAATTTACCCCCATATTCAGGATCGAAAGGGCGAATATGTGTTTTGAGCAGTTCTTATCTTTGCAATGGTATAACAGGCATCGGTTGGACTTTACTTCACACCATTGATGTTTTTGGGTTAAAAAATTGCCGTTTTTAGGTAATTACCCCAAAAAAGGGGTAAATATTCATAACTTTTGATTGACTTGGACGATTTTCTTCAAATTTTGCACAGGTTTAGTATCTTGACATGGGGACATAATGCAAGTACGATATGGATGTCATGGGGTTATTTACCCCCATATTCCAGATCGAAGGGGTGAATATGTGTTTTGAGCAGTTCTTATCTTTGCAATGGTACAACAGGCATCGGTTGGGACTTTACTTCACAACATTGATGTTTTTGGGTTAAAATTGCCGTTTTTAGGTGTTTACCCCCAAAAAAGGGGTAAATATTCATAACTTTTGATTGACTTGGACGATTTTCTTCAAATTTTGCACAGGTTTAGTATCTTGACATGGGGACATAATTCAAGTTTGACTTTGATGTCATGGGGTAATTTACCCTCAAAATCAATGCCAAAAGGGATGAACAAGTATTTTGAGCAGTTTTTTGTGTTTTCAATGGTATATTTGGTTATGTGTTTCCATTGATTTTTCGTATGAATTGTTCAATCTTTTGCCTGCAAGCCCACGTATTCCATGTCGATTTATTCCCTACCTTTTCAAAGGTTGACTGCTAGTTATTATTATTATTTTCTTGGCCAGTAGGTTTTTGTGCTAGAGACTTGAAACTTGGTACATATATAGTCCATGGTTAGTACTTCATTTTGGGAGAAGATGGTTGACCTTGACCTTGAACTCAAGGTCACAGGTCATCTCAAAGTCGAAAATTGGAAAACTTAAAAGTGGAATAACTTTTTTAATATTACAAGAATCAATTTGAAACTTTGGAATATATATATAAACATGTATCCCAACATTTGTAACCCATAATTGTTTTTGTGCAATGAGGGTAAGGGGGTAATTACCCCAATTTGACTAAAACAGGTTTGCACAGGTTTCCAGAAAAACTAAGCAAGCTAGAAACTCAGTTCTTTCACTGATAGGTAGCCTGACTAACCATTCAAGGTAAGTGATATTTTATATTTTGATTATGTGAAGGGGTAACTATGTAACGGGGTGTTGAAAATAGGGTGTTTTGCCCCAAGAGTGAAAGCATTGTAAAACTTTGGTTTTAATGAAAGGATTTCAATGATAGTCTGGTAATATATTAATGGTTTCTGTATTATGCAATCCTTGTTGCCCGAAGCTTGGTAATTACCCCCCAAAAAGGGGTAAATGTCTATAACTTGTGATTGACCTGGACGATTTTCTTCAAATTTTGTACACGTTTGGGATATTGACTCAGGCACATATTAAACGAATAATTTTAACAGCATTGCCAACATAGGGTATTTACCCTCGTAATCAATGCCAAAAGGGGTGAATATATATTTTGAGTAGTTATGTTGTTCAAAATGGAATATCAGCTGTATGTTTGGTCTACGGGTATCCGGTTGGATTTTACTGGATGAAAACTTTCTGTTTTGGGTAATTACCCCCAAAAGGGGTAAATGTCTATAACTTGTGATTGACATGGACGATTTACTTCAAATTTTGCACACGTTTGGGATATTGACTCAGGCACATATTAAACAAATAATTTTAACAGTATTGCCAACATAGGATATTTACCCTCGTAATCAATGCCAAAAGGGGTGAATATATATTTTGAGGAGTTATGTTGTTCAAAATGGAATATCAGCTGTATGTTTGGTCTACTGCTATCCGGTTGGATTTTACTGGATGAAAACTTTCTGTTTTGGGTAATTACCCCCAAAAGG
This sequence comes from Platynereis dumerilii, assembly GCA_026936325.1. Taxonomy (NCBI): domain Eukaryota; kingdom Metazoa; phylum Annelida; class Polychaeta; order Phyllodocida; family Nereididae; genus Platynereis; species Platynereis dumerilii. The sequence goes on along the minus strand of JAPTHN010000013.1, from coordinate 9,510,737 downwards.
GGTAAATGACTATAACTTGTGATTGACATGGACGATTTACTTCAAATTTTGCACACGTTTGTGACATTGACTCAGACACATGCTAAAAGGAAAAAATTCACAGAATAGGGTGATTTACCCTCGTAATCAAGTTCTAAGGGGGTAAATACATATTTTGAAGAACTTGGTTGTTTAAAATGGAATATTAGTTGCACGTTTGGTCTAGGTTATTCGTATGGATGTTACTGGACGAAAAGTTTCGGTTTTTAATAATTACCCCCAAAAGGGGTAAATGACTATAACTTGTGACTGACATGGACGATTTACTTCAAATTTTGCACACGTATGTGATATTGACTCAGGCACATGTTAAAAGAGAAAACGTTACAGTATAGGATAATTTACCCTCGTAATCAAGGTCAAAGGGGGTAAATATGTATTTTAAGGAATTTGGTTGTTTAAAATGGAATGTCAAGTTTATGTTGGATCTAGGCTTGTACTTAATGGATGTTACTGGATGAACAGTTTCGGTTTTAGGTAGTAACCCTCAAAGGGGTAAATGGCTATATTTTGTGATTGACATGGACAATTTTCTTCAAATTTTGCATGGGCTAAGTGTGTCTACTTTACGACATAATATAAGTAGAAACTTCAGCTTACAGGGTCTCTACCATAATAATCCGACATAGTCTCAAGTAATTTGTTTTACTCATATATTTGAGGTCGAATCATTGCCTAACCTTTTTAAAGGTTGAATACTAGTTATTGTTGATTTCATCCATCGAGAAGTTCATTGATCGACGATAAACAAGCTTATGAGGTTACGGAATGTGACAAGCCAATGTCAGCGGATGGAGTTTATCACATCCCGCTAACTCCATCAGTATTCAGAGCGGGTCCTTGCCAAAACTGAATTTAACCAGAGAACACAAATTGAATACATTAAGTGAGAGTGGAGATCCTTGCTCTAACACGATTTACATAATTTGTCTCGCGATAAAGTTTCTCGTTTGATGAACTGTCAAGACATTTCGCAGTCCAGCTGCAGAGCTGCCAAGTACACTACTCAAGAACATATATTCCCTAAGTCTAAATGTATGATGCACCTGGGACTTCTTAAAGAGAACAAGATTTTTGCACTCCTGAAACAGTAGCTATCTTTCCCTATCCAGAAAGAATCACAACTAAGCATTAGTAGTTATGTCTTGCTGTGGCAGTTCCTACATCATGGCTGGCGAGTATGTGGATGGTAGTGAGCATGACTATTACATTGTGTGTGGATGGTCATGAGCATGACTTTAATCCATTGCATGTGGTAGTGAGCAAGACTATTTCATTGTGGATGGTAGTGAGCATGACTCCATTCTATAGTGGATGGTAGTTAGGGACCGTTCAGAATTTATGACTGGGGGGGGGTGGGAGTTTTGTCGGAACTTCCCATCAAAAATTGATACCCCCCCTTGAGATTCATGCGGATTTTTAGTACCCCACCCTTAGGTTTCACGCATATTTTTAGTACCCCCCCCCTTTCGACATATAAAGCAATACACACATATATACTGTTATACACGGCCATGCGTACAGATTCGCGTCATTTCGCGGACTTTTGCGCGAAAAAAGTCCAAATAAAAGGAGTTTATGCGTGTTTTTCAACATTTTTTCTTTGTTAAAATTTCTTACCCCCCCCCCTTGGAAGTGTTGTCAAAAATTAATACCCCCCCCTTGAAACACGTGTGAAAAGTTAGTACCCCCTCGGCCAAAACTCCCACCCCCCCCCAGTCATAAATTCTGAACGGTCCCTTAGCATGTGTGTGGATGGTAGTGAGCATGACTTTAATCCATTGCATGTGGTAGCCGGCATGACTATTCCTCTATTCCATTGTGGATAGTAGTGAGCATGACTCTACTCTATTGTGGATGGTAGTGAGCATGACTTTAATCCATACACCGTGGATGGTAGTGAGCATGACTCCATTCCATTGTGGATGGAAGTGAGCACAACTATTCCATCGTGGATGATAGTGAGCATGACTTTCCATTGTAGATCACAGTGAGCATGATTATATTCCATTGCAGATGGTAGTGAGCATGACTATTGAGGATGGTGATGAGAATGACTCAAGTAGATGACAGTAAGCAAAAACATACTTATTGGAATAACCCAACAAATACACATACATACATGTGAATGGCCACACTACAGTGGACATTTATTAAAATTCTTACACTAGTTGACATTATATTTCAGGGTTAACCCATCAAAACAAGTGTAAAGACATCTTACTTGCCCAAAGTCACAATACGTTACATGACACAGTCGCTTAGTTACTAAGATCCCTACTCTGAAGGTTTTCCACTTGATAAGGAGAAGGTTCTTCAAGAAAAGATTATCTGCAGCATAAGCCTTACTACAAGGGATAATCAAAAAGGAACCAAATGACATTTCCAGCTCAACTTTCTTTGGTGATGATGAAAACTTTTGAAGTATTCAGTCAGACCTTGGGGAGCGGTGTCTTGGTGCGTTGTTCCGGAGCAGTGTTCTTGGGCTCCAGGGTGCAAGAAACCACAGAGGAAACAGGAGACCAACTACTCCCAACGGGAAAGTTGCAATATTATGCAAATCACAGCAATTTAAGGCAAGTTGTTGACTTTCCAAATGCAATATTTGACTGATAAGATGGGGGAGATGTGGGCTTTGGAGTCATCTTACATGGTTCGGAATTTGTTCCGTACAATGTTATGCATGTTTGGACTACTTATTTGTCGAGTTCAGACAACGAACCAACAGTATCATCAGAATGACATCTTACAGGGATGCTGCTAATGACTATTCTCAACCAAGCATTCAGAACTCCACTTCTCTAAGTTTCAGAATACTGATTATAAGTAACTATATTGGACATCGGCCGAAGTCTCGAACTCAGGACCTTCAAGGGAGAACTTAACGCATTTAGAGTCAACGGGGAAATTAGGATAGAAAACCCGAAAGTTTACCAGCATTGCATGGCAGCCATTGGCAGAGCGTCTGGTTCGAGTGGTGAGGGAGCGGGACCTCTCTTTTGAAAAGGTCTCCATATTTCATGAGCGCAAAGGACCATGGGAAATA
>JAPTHN010000013.1:9380152-9505152 GCA_026936325.1 Platynereis dumerilii | reverse complement strand
GGGGAAAGAGAGGCAAAAGAGGAGATAGAGGAGAAAGAAAAGATAGAGGAGAAATAACAGACAGAGGACAAATAAGAGATAGAGAAAAAGAAGAGATAGAGCACGTAGAGGAGAAAGATGGGATAAAGAAGAGACATAAGAAGAGAAAGAAGAGAAAAAGAGGAAAAAGAGAAGATAGAGATGAGAAGAAGGAGAAAGAGACAGAGAGTAGGCAAGGGTGTGCTGAATATGAAAGAGTTAGATTTCTCTTTGTGCATCTTTGATCATGGCCTGTATAATGATCAGGTTTTGCACCAACTCAGCATGCATCATATACAAGGACATGCCTCATGTGCATCATTTTATAAAATATGATACAGAGTAAAAGAAGTATGTTAAGTAAGGTACAGTGCAGCTGAGTACAAGTTCTCAGTTCACATGACAGACTGACAGACAGGAATGACAGCATTTCAGAGTTGTGTTGCCAAATCATCACAAGAATCCGAGGATTCAAACACTGGGTTTAGCAAGCTTTGCATGATTTTTATTATTAGAAAGATTTTTAAAGATGGGATATGTTTATTGCTGAATGGTCTGCTTATTAAACTCAATTGACATGAACCTGTTTTTTAAATTTAACTTTTTACACACAAATCATAAGCAAATATTTGCAAAGTACTTAATGAACTTCCCATTTTGCTCGTACTGTACTGATTGAAATAGGAAAGCCTTGTCAGGTTTGCAGATATACCACTAAATTTTGGGAACAGAGACACCACTTACATTCAGCGGCGTCACAAGGCTGAGTCACAGTGAACAAATCAAGAAATGCAGCCATTTTGTAGAAGTCTTAGATTCCTCAGGGGTCACTGATCCATACCCTCAAACAAATCTCTACACTTGTACCGAATTCCAAACCTCTAGTTGATATACTAAGCTCACAGTGGGCAACTTAAGAATGGTGGCCATTTTTTGGCAGCCATCTTGTATTTCCCAAAATATTGATTCACACCATCAAAGAAATTTCTACACCAAATTTCAATACTCTTAAGTGAAAAACTTAACTCACAATGGCAAACAAGAATAGCAGCCATTTTGTGGCGGCCATTTTGGCAGCCATCTTGAATTTCTGAAAATGTTCCAGGTTCAAACCCTCAAACGAATCCCTATACTAAATTTCATAACTCTGTGTGAAATACTAAGCTCACAATAGACACTTTAAAATGTGGCAATTTGCTCCCAAAAGAGTCTGAAAGTGGAAAAAGACATGTTTTGGAATTTTGCTAAATTATGAATAACACCTTCATCTTCTTCTTCTTTTAGTACGTTCCTCCTCTGCAGGAGAACCCTACCATGTAGGTATCGCGGCCCTTAGCCACGTCCGTCAATTCTAACACCACTATCACCGCTACCAATGTTTCTACTGCCAGATACACCACTACCGCCCCCTGCCCCAATATATTTAGATCTATAAGCATGAATAGCACCACAATATTCATTCATGGCCTTTTGGATCTGCATATAATTTGGGTGGACTTTACTTGGACCATTTAGAAGTGCACCTAGAGTCCGGAATTTGCTGTCTTCTGACGCCTCACAATGGCCTGTGATTTCTTGTAGCTTGTTTCCTCTTAGGTCCCACCATCACATGCAGCACCAAATTACAAAATGCATTTCAGAAACCAAGTATACTAAGGTCCCCAGTTGGTTTTTAAGCCTCTAAAACCTCTCAATTTATCTCCACAAAACTTCAAAGAAAAGCACTTAGACCCATTCTCTCTCTATTACACTGGGGGAACCCAGTGTAAAAATGTAAATTACTACAAAATTATAATCATAATCATTCCAAACTCCGCCATTTCACCTCCGATCCGATACCGATACTGTATTTTTTTGCCGATACCGATACCATTGGTTAAATATGGAGGAGTGCCTCCTCTCCAATGTGCACAGATACTGCTTTTTGGGTGCAGATACCACCGATACCGACAAGGGTATCAGTATCAGAACATCCCTAATGTTGCTATATCATTCTACTACCCAACCATTTCTAGTCAACCTTTTACACAATACATAATTATTTTTCGAATGAGTTAACTGGTTCTTATTGCTAATATACCAACAGACAGCACATAGACACAAAGGCCACCTACAACTGGGGAGGGATATCCACATTAACATACACCACCCAGTACAAGATCAGCATCAGGAGATTTGCCAAACCCCAGTCTCTGGCCAAACCAAGTACAAGATAATGCCCAAGTAATAGATATCAGAAAACACCACCAACACATTATACCCTATGGGTTGTTTTTCAATCGGGGTACGCTCTGGAAAGTCACACGATATCCAAAATACCAGAAATACCATGCATATATGTGGAAAAAACGTTACACAGAATGATTAAACATACTGAGACGGACCTACAGTAGTGAAAAAATTATTCAAATCGGTTGATAACTGCCGGAAAAAAATGTATTTGTGTCATTTTGACCAAAATTGACTGTCTCATTTGCAAATTAGCCAAATATCGCTTCTGATTTTTCAGTCCTGACCTAACAGTAAGTTTTATCCAATGTGAATATGCTTTCAACATGGTCCCAAGAGTTCAACATTAAAATTACATGCAACAACTATGATTAGCCTCTTCAGAATCCTGCATTGAACATACGAAGGTCAATTCCGTCAAATATTGTCCTCTCCGAAATAGGGTCAGCAAAACAGCAATAAAATTAAATTAAGAGTATTTTTATTTTATAGAAATACTCCTTCAATAGATTAGACAAAGTTTTGGTAAGTGTTTCACTGCAGTTGTACGAACTGCACAATGTTCGTAGCGGAAAATACCAAAAACAGCTTTCGTCAAATAAACTGTCCTCTCCGAAAAAATGCTGTTCTCTCCAAAAATGTCTATTTTACTTGACACGCACAAAGTTCTTGGCCAAAATTCAGCAAGTAAGAAGATTATTCATTGTCAGATATATATCTATGAACTCAGCACAAGCCCATACAACTGGGTGTTCTATGCATCCAGTAATAGAGGTGTTGACATTGGTCAAATTATCTACAACAACGCAAAAAGTCAAATAAAAAAAAATTCAGAATACTTGTAGCCCTAAAATTTTCAGAATTCCACGGCATGGTATATAGCAACAGAAAAAAGTCAATTTGGCCAGAAAAAAAAGACCTTTATTTTTGACCCCCTTGAGACAAAACTATGTACCCCCCGATTGAAAAACAAACCCTATCTCAAATTCAGTGTTACGTCACATCGTACCTGAGAAAATCAACTTTTTACCCCCTAGAACAGAGTAGAAAACCCAAGAAAAACTGCAGAAAGCCAACACAAGAACAAGAAAACATTCAAAACAGCCACCTACAACTCTCATGTGCCTGGTGTATGGGGGAATATCTTGGGTACCACAAGGGCCTATCCTATTACCTAACCTTTTCTACAGCATTCAGTGTTATGTGCAGCCAGAATTCTTAGAGAAATAGACCCAGCTTCTACCCAGTCTCCTGGCTGCCTCTCAGTGGGTCTGCTGCATTAGTTGATTAGTAGGAAATAGCTTCAATACAAGTCAATGTTTGGACAAAGCCTCCTTCTGGTGAATTTGGGTTTCATTACTGGTCTTGCTTGGTTCATTGCTAGGTTAACAATAAATATTTATTATTCGACAATTATCTTGCCCAATAATATGTTACCACATACATTTACATTGTATCGTTGCTCCATATCTCTATATCCATAAAACTATCATCTTAACATTTTCTTAAATCATGCACCTGACATAGCTTGGAGGCTATAAACATGATAAAGATACAACACTTCTCAGACCAATTGGCAGTACACAGTATATGTGACATCACTTTTAAACCAACTGGCAGTATGTTACAACACTTTTAAACCAACTGGCAGTATGTGACATCACTTTTAAACCAACTGGCAGCATGTTACAACACTTTTAAACCAACTGGCATAAGTGACAACACTTTTAAACCAACTGACACTGTATGTTACAACACTTTTAAACCAACTGGCAGTATGTTACACCACTTTTAAACCAACTGACAGTATGTTACAACACTTTTTTTATCACGGCAGTATTTGACAAATTTATTCGGGACTTTTTAAGACTAACATTTCTTAAATGATAACTTACCCAAGTAAGACACACCCTGCAAAAGACCATATTACGACAGCAAACGAAAATGCAAGCTGCTGTTCCAGTATCTGTTATGTATCACAGACTATTTCTAAAGTCAAAGTTGTATAAACACAATTTTTCTTATTACTTGTTGAAATGAAGCTTTCAACATCTTATATGTTCATATTCAATGATATCCCTTGTCTCACTTATTATTGTGTGTTTAACCATTACATCATACCAACACCCTGCAGTATAGCCCAGTATCTTAACTATCACATTCAGCATTTGACCACCCAGACCTGTGTGGCCATCTATCTGCACTTCCACCATTTCCCTGGACAGCCATAACAATTCTATTTCCTTAGGACAACACCAAGTAACATTCAGATAGAAATCAGCTCAGATAGCACCAAAAGTACATACATAGAAATATTATTCATTTCCCAGGACAATCCCCAGGGATACTCAATAGCCCAGGAGGATCAGAATAAATGCCCAGGAAAACAAGCAATCCAGGAAAGTATAAATATGCAATGATGCCAATGCAGTTGTGTCGCTTGGAATTTTGAGCTCCAAATATTCACCGCAGAAATTTTATAGGAACAGGAATATATTTAAGTCACACATAACTGTGACACAAGTATTTACAGAAGAAACAGACATGGTGATGACCAGTAATTGTCTCTTATCAGTATTATTATTAAGAATAGAATAAATTGTTCTCCTACTTTTCGTCGCTATTGTAATTAATTTAAATGGCATAACAAGTATCTGAAGATTCAAAGACTGGGCTTGCCGCTTTCGTGGTCATTCTGCTTCCTCTTGTGGACTGATAATTTTAAAGATTGTCAAGTCTGAAAGCTACTTATACCTTTCTTGAAAATGATGCTTTTAAGAAATGTAATAATACAAAACAACTCACAAAAAACTCGCTAATGAAACTCCCCAGTCGTGAATACAACCCCCAATGCCTTGCCGTTTTGGCTGTGCGCATGTAAAACTATTGCACACTGACTTCATGTTTTGCCATTCCTTTGTCAGAGTCTGTCAAAAATATCTTGGGTGAAAGCAAAAAGCCCAGGCTAAAAAGGCAATTTATTACATAACCAGTTTAGTATCAACCTTTGACCCAAGAATATCTTACGATTTAACCATAACCCAAACACACCAATTTCACACTGAACTTCTCGCTGCCTCCTTTTAGCCATTATGATCCATGAATTACAGTAAGTCTGAAACAAAATGTCAATTTGGGGGGATGATATATTCATGGCTAATCTGCCCATACAGCATCAGAAGCCAATGGCTCCCTTGACCCCTTTTAACCCCAATCAACGGTCACGTGACTCCTGGGGTTTCTCACACCTCTGGGGGAAGGGGTGCAGCAACAGATAACAGCCAATCTACCAATACTTGATGTTCTGCCAGTGCTAAATTGGGAGTGTGGTTATAGTTGCAACTTGCAAGAACACTGGAAATGTATTAATACATTCTAAAAGTTAAGTTTATCAATCTCTGGACACCATAAGATGGAACTTATGTTTACATTCGCGGGTGTCTGTCTATTCGTCCGTCCATCTGTCAGTTAGTCAACTACAACAAAAGCAGCCGGAACGTTTCTCATGAACTTGACCCTATCATAGTGGTGGCGGTGGCACTAAGCACTCCATTTAAACGTTAAAGAATGCTACGATCTTGTTTGAAATTTGCGTTACCTACCATTCAGCATTCATCGTAATGAATCGATCAAATCAACATTTAATTTTCAAGACATTATCAGTTTTATGTCAATCAAAATCTCTCAACATGCTCAAGAATGGAATCTAATGAAAGTTAGATGCAAATTTGGGAAAATGAGTCTATGATTCACCTGTATCAAAACACTTCTACCTGTGCAAAGTGCACCGAGGCTAATGCTGAAAGTGTCAGGTTTTCATACGGTTAATGAAATGTTGCATGCGAAACTCTCTGGACCCACAATACATTAACAACACAGAAACAGCTGGGAGTGAATGGAGGTAAAAATAGTCCTGAATAATCACAAAGTGTCACAGTAAAGTGTCACAGTTACTCAGGTACCAGTTGCAGACTTTTGTGAATGGATAGATGGATTAATGGATGACTGGGGCTTTATGTCCTGTATTTATGTACTTGGTAGACTAATTAGGACAGGAGGAGTACACGGCAATGAGGCGAAGGATGGTTGAAACATCCATCCAACATAGGCCCAGGTGACCCGGCAAGAGCTTAATTCCAACCCTGGACCCAGCGATTGGCAGCCTAGCATGCTACCACTAGACCAACCCCCCCCCCCTGTAAATGGATATAGTTTCACATTTCAATGAGGGTCAAAATATAGCTAAATATATTCAACATTCTCAGACCGGTTGCTATATTCGGACTCATGTAAGGCTGGAGTTATCCCACTCCATATTCAGAACCACTAAACCAAAGCCACTCAAATTACAACTGAGTTTCTAAGAACACCTGAACCATCATTGTTATTATGACTAATGCTACATTCTCACGGCGGCTCCCGGAGAACTATTTAGATCGGCGTCGAAGTATTTCCTGGTAATTTGGATGAATTTGGGTGATCCGCCGTCGACTTTTAACATCCCCCCAGGGGAAGTTTTTGTTCCCCTCAGCGGTTCCTAGAAATGGGAAAACTGCGCCGTGGATGTCAAAAAAGATTCAACAGGTACAAACTTTTTTTCCATGACGGCGGAGCAGAGCCCAAAATTTTCTTAATTTTTGGATGTCCGGCGTGGATTTTTTCAGTGAGAACGCCTCAAAAACATCTCCGCCGGGATATTAGGACATCCCCTGCCCCTGAGGGGACCTCTCCTGCCCCCGCGGGGACCTTTCCTGTCCCCGCGGGGACCTTTCCTGCCCCTGGGAGGACATTTGAAGCCTCGCCGGCAGTTTTTGACATCCCGCCGCGGTGAAATAGGTTCACTGAGGGGCAGTTATAGGTTCCCTGAGGGGTACTTTTTATATCTCGGGGCGATATAAAAGTATCCCTCAGGAGGAGGAAATTCCTTTCCCCCGGCGAACTTTTGGGGACGGCGTACAACTTTTCTTCCCCGCAGTGAACAAAAAGAACCCCGCCGTGATATGCTTTTAATTAATTACGTAATGGTTTTATAAACATTGTATGTCGCCGTGATGGTCATTTTTTTCCTAAAATTCAACTCAAGCTGCCCCTCAGTGGTAAAAAGTTCTCCGTAACGTGCCGTGAGACTGGGGCATAATACTACCAGAGAGAAAAAGTTCAACAATAGATTGACATTTCAAAGATGTCTAAGAAATGTCATATGCGGCCACAAATACAGCGCATCAAAATAGAGAAATGGATAGGGGATTAAATGTGAACAGCACTATTTTTCCACTTTTCCAACTTTTTTTTCTCCAAACATTTTCCTTCACTCTGAATCTTTGACAGATTACTAGCATCAGACATGTCGTATCAAAATGTCCTCACCTTAATTACATCGTTTATATTTTTGTGAAATGTGTTTGATGTTCATGCTATAGCATATGAAAATGTGACTCATTACTAAATAACTATTTGGTGTGATTCCGTTAGAACATGACTCATCAAGGCTGTCTTGACTCACAAAATGCATTACAAAACACCTTCACAATAAAATGAAAACAACCAAATTCTCAAAACTCAACGTAAAATTAGTAAAATAAGAAAATGTTAAGAGATTTACCAGAGCAGTGAAGTATCTTCCCATCTCAGCCACATGGAAGTTGAAGAGAAGGTCAAGGTCATTGGTGAAGGGGGCAAGACTCCTGTCCAAGCCAACCACACTATCCACATTGGTTGACTTGGGAGACAGGACATTGTTGATCACCATGCAAGAAGAGCATCTCCTGAACTTCCGCCTTCTCAGCTCTCCTCTAAAGGAGGACCAGAAATGGCACAGTCTCTTCAGCATTTGAGGAGCCATTTTGGAGCATTAAGTTGGATTTGTATTATTTCTTAGTTAGTGAAAGGCTCTCCTTTAGTGAGACTTTCAAAGCTGGGGTTGACCTGTCATTTGCTGATTTAGCTATGTTGTTTTTACCGAATGGAATACGATCTTAATATTTAGGATATCCAGGTCCCAGGGTACCATTATATTTCACTTTATGTCATTCCTTATATTTGACAGCATTTCTGTCTCAACACTACAAAAAACACAATTTTTATTAAAATGAAATTATAAGTGATTGTCACAAGTCAACTTAAGTATTCTCCATGGAACATTATCTAATAAGAAATCCAGTCAAGTTATTGCTACATTCCAATCCTAAATGCACATATCACAATGAAAATAAGAATTCCATCAATATCAACCAGGCATAGAGACACTTCACTTATAGTAGAATAATATTATCCAAATTATAACCAGATTATCCATCCACACGTGTTTATACAACATTAGTATTCCAACAGATTTCTCAACTAAACATGAAAGTATTCCAGTGACCATGGCTATTCTGAGCAGATAATTCTGAGTGAGAATTGGCAAGAGCCCTACCTTCTAAACCGGCCCCACCTGTTTCGAGAGGCCAATTGCCCAAGGGCTACATTGACTAACAGGTCACAATGAATAACAGGTCACAATGACCAGTCAATGAAATGCTCAACATTTAATTATGCCAACCATGTGCTAGGAATGTCACCTTGTCCAAGTTGTGTGGTCGCATAGCAGGACTCTTAATTATGAGTAATATGTTTTGGTAGGACTGGTCAGATGGTTTGAAGGCATGTCAATGTGAGCAGAAAAAGAAAGCCCTCCCTTCCAATGTTTTTGTTCTCTAAGTCACGATTCTACATCTTCTGAGAAACAAACTCCAATTTCAGATAAATAGCCTAAGTGCAGTTTATTATCTTTGCTAAAAACAAAGACAATTGATGACATTTACCATCACAGAGCAGTGACAGCACCAGCAAAAAGATGCATCAGTGTGTGTGCCACGAAATCAGAAGAAAATGCCTCAGAAATGATGGCCCTGCGACATTATAGGAGCCAGGAAAACATTCTGAGAACAAGAACCCCATAATAAACATCATTAGGCACTGCTACTACGCCATCCTTCTGCAGACTGACCTTCCATACATCCATTTTATGACGGACTAAAAATGGCGCCTCTGACAGCAGTCAGGTCATCAATTGGTGATAAACAAAACATTTTATGTCTTAGAGCAAGAAAAATGTTGTAGATATAGTAGCATGTGGTGTTAATACATTTGAAAACCTTCGCTTTGATCGGGATTGGTCAGTACTATGGCCTCAGTTACATTACTCAAATCTCTTTATCTTTCTCTCATTATCTTGAAATATTGGCCATAATCTGGACAGCAAGGGGACTTTGTGATCCATATATTTGGCAATCAGCTTGATTCTGCCTTTGTAGTCCACTCTAAGCCCAGACCACACACTTGACATAAATTGTTTAAGTGGAATCAACTATTTTTCTTTTTTTAAGCTGTGTCAGCTTATATACTATTTGTCAGTTTCAATGGATAGATATTTTAAGTCAACACAACACAACCTTTTCCAGCCATACCCATGAACTTCTGAGACACAAACAGATTAAGTTTACTCAGCTTGATTGGCTGAAGCCTGGTTTGTGAATGACAGTAGTTGAACATTCTATTTATGTTTGAATCATTGGACAAGCAAAAAATAACCTTGTTTTAGCTACTTACTCTGTGGGCACATGGGTTAGTAGTTTGTTTTGTAATCTGAAGGTGTTGGCTTCAAAACCAGTGAGATTTAGATATTTCGTTACATCTTATATTTATGGTATAAAGGTTGGAGCAAAGGTCAACATATTTTAATATTTTGATTGGCTTGTCTTTGTGGACCCTGGTTAGTGTCCTCTCCCACTACGCAGAATCTGAGTCAAATCACGTATTTCGTTTTTCATAATCTATTTATAGAATTTTTGAGGAGACCAGGTGAAACAGCTTGTCGCATTTGCTTGACATCGTGGCCACTTTGGTTAAGTGGCTGATCTTGTAATGCAAAGGTCTTGAGTTCGAATCTGGAACAGAGTGACTTTTTCTTAACAATGCAATCTGTTATAAAAAAAGACTTGAAGAAACACCCTTGTGTGTTGAGTGGACATTGTGGCCACATTGGTTAAGTGACTGATATTGTAATGCAAAGGTCTTGAGTTCAAATCTGTAACGGAGTGACATTTTCTTAATAACACAATATTTGTTTGTTATAAAAAAAATACTTGAAGAACAAACTGGTGTGTTGAGTGGACATCGTGGCAAATTGGTTAAGTGGCTGATCTTGTAATGCAAAGGTCTTTAGTTCGAATCTGGAACAGAGTGACTTTTTCTTAACAATGCAATCTGTTATAAAAAAAGACTTGAAGAAACAACCATGTGTGTTGACTGGACATTGTGGCCACATTGGTTAAGTGGCTGATCTTGTAATGCAAAGGTCTTTAGTTCGAATCTGGAACAGAGTGACTTTTTCTTAACAATGCAATCTGTTATAAAAAAAGACTTGAAGAAACAACCTGGTGTGTTGAGTGGACATTGTGGCGACATCGGTTAAGTGACTGGTCTATAATCAAAAGGTCTTGAGTTCAAATCTGTAACAAAGTGATATTTTCTAAATACCCTCTGTTATACAACTTATGAGAAGACTAGCAGAAACAACCTGATGTGTTGAGTGGACATTGTGGCCACTTTGGTTGATGGTTGATTGACTAGCCCCGTAATACAGAGGTCTTGAGTTCAAATCCGCGACAGCTTTAAATTTTCTTAATAATACTATGTATTGTAGAATTAGTGAGAAGACTAGGAGAAACAACTTGGTGTGTTCACCGGACATTGCGGCCACATTGGTTAAATGACTAGTGTTATGATACAGACTTCTTGAGTTCAAATCCATGACAATTAGTCTTTCTGTATATTATGTAATTTATTGTAGAATTTGTGAAAATATAAAAAAAAAAGAATGTCAAATTGACATTGTGGATGTGGACATGTTGATCATCTGTGTGCATTGCCTTGACATATTTGCAGGCATTATGAGCAACAATTCCAAATTTGGTTGTAATTTAATGGTGTTTTTTCCAGCAGTTCTGTTGAACTTTGAAATCTTTTAAAAAATTGCCTCACTGTAGAAAAGGATCAAAATATTGAATTTTTCTTTTTCACACACTGCAGGGTGTATTACCAAAATAACTTTTTAATAATTACTTCAGGAAAAAATATATATGTAATTATGTTTCCGTTGAAATACTTAATATTGGTTTGTGAGCGGGCTTGTAAAAATCTTTGAGCAAGCTGACCTGTCCTGCAGGCCATTATTTTAGCTTAATTACAATCACAATGATATGATCTACAGATTAGAAAAATCACTAAATCATTACGATAAGTTGTTTTAATAAATCTGACTGTATGTCAGTGTTTTTTAAACATTGACTGGATATCTTGTTATAATAAGTAAAGTGCTGACATCTATATGTAGAAAGTGGTGTTACCCACACTCCAGATGTTTTTAGCAGTTTTTCTTGTCATAATTCCTGTTGATGTTGTTAGCAGTTTTTCCTACAACCTCCAAGTGGCTCATTGCCTTAAGCACCATTTCTAACACCTCCAAGACTGCTAACTTGACACAGTAAAGGCATTCTATTGATTTCTCAAATTAGAAGAACTCAACATTTTTAAAGGTAAGAGAACTTGGGTATTCTGTAGCAATTAATGCATGTGTCAATATTGAACACTTATTTCATTGTTATGAATATCAATAGATCATGAACATTTACTTTTTTTAAAACAACAACTTGAAACTGTAATGCGCAATTCAGTATTAAACTCTGGGGCATCATGATGTCAAACTGATTCAAAAGCCAGAGATTGAAAACTAGCAAAATGGGAAAGCAATGTCATTATTGCAATATTATCTTAGTGGATTTAGAAGTGAATATTTGGTGACTTTGCACACTCAACATTTATAATTGGTGCCGTTGCCCTGAAATAAAGAGGAATTCTTAAAGCCCCCTTGGAAATTAAATGGTCGCCCTTTTTGTCTTGGCATTTCTTTGATTAGCTGGCTGGCAACAAAGATAAGCAGTAGAATAGCTACAGAAACATTTTTTGATGTTCATAAGGTTCATTTGCACTCATTTATTAAAATTTTCATAATATATAGACAGAAAAATGCCGGTGTGCCTCAAGCAGCCCTTAGGCTTCGTTTTGAGCCAGATTTTTCAGACTGCATAATTTAATAATAGTAATTATGTCCTAAAATGTGAAGATTATGAAGCCGAGCAATAGGACTAGTTATTGCATATTGCATTAAATTTAAACAGGCCATACACTTTGTTGTAAAACTCTATTCTCAGTCACACCTGTAGAATATGCATTCAGTTGGTTGTTGCAAGTAATAAGCAAACCATTACTTAAATTTTCTGGCAAATATATAAATAAATATTGCGGACCAACTCAAAACACTCAAAATATTACCCAGTAATCAGGACTTCAAATTTATTTTTAATCATATTCCTAATTCCCAATGAATTTGCACATTAATAATGATAATGATATAATTATATTATGTTTTATATAAATTTTGTGATGCTTGAAAGTAATACTGGTAAAATATGTTTCAGATTTACAAGCAGTATTCTTGACATGTAAACCAAAGGAAAATTCATGGAGGCACCAGCTGAACTATCTAATTACATTGGATGCAGGAGACTCGAATATTTACCAGGTAATCATTATAATACATGTTCTTGGGTTTCTGGTCTTAGAAAACTCAATTCTCGTAAATGTACTTTGTGTGGAAAGCAGGACATAACTGAACATGTTAATAAATTCTACCTCCGAACAGCTGTGTCCTTTTGTTAGATGACATGCTCAACGTAAAAATGACTTTTTAGTCCATCTGCGGGACTTATTTTTCCATTCATGCTTGTTTGTCTGTCCACTTGTCTGTGCATTTATCACTGACATCATTCTCATGTTGCTATCAAATGTTGCCGGATAGGGGAAGGGATGTACATGTGGACCATTGGGACTTTTAACTGTTGGAATTTCAATAGTTTCACCAAATTTGTCTGTTTCTTTCATATTTGCAGAAGAAAATGCATATGAGGCCTGTCGCACCTTAGCAGCACTCCAAGCATGCTACACTTCTTCAGGGATACAATCTGAGGTCAAAAGCACATTTTTTACAGGTATGTACAATTCGGTCCATTAAATTAGCTTAAGTGTTCAGAAAAATTGGAGCAGCTTTCCTCTGACGCAAGTAAATTTGAAAAAAAAGAAGAAAAACATAAAACAATCCAAACAACAGTTGAAGAATGTTGACAATGATTAACAGAGATATCTTGAGATCTATGCTGATTGATGATCATTTGCCATGTCCTTTTTCAATTAGTGCCAGTGAGCCACTGGTCACATAAGGATGTACATTATGCCATTTAAAAAATTAATAAGGTAAATGAATAATTCTGCAAAGGCCACATAGTGAATATTTTTTGAGAACATTATATCATCTACATGCAATACAATATATGTTTTCTTTTTCAGGGTGGAACTTCAAAGGCTACTTTGACTGACTGAGCAACACTGGCTTTGCTTTGTGAGGATCGCGACATTACAACCAACCTCAGTACTGTCACTTATCACACAAACAGTCCAAGAAATTGCTCATACTTCCTCCTTGATTTCATCTTTAGAGGAAAGAACATTTAACATGAAGTTTTGAAATTTCTGATGTCCAAACAATGAACAGAATAATCAACCGCACCTCAGGACGTTTGAAAAATATTCCCTTAGACTTGCTGATGGACTATTTGCTCATTGAAAATTATTCTTGCTTACTTTCTTTATGGAAAAATGACTAGTTGGTAAAAATTGTTTGCTTTGGACTTTGGTCACTCGAAATTTCAGATTTGTTGCAGTCACAAATTTGTCTGGATATATGCATAACCTTTGTCAGATTTTGGTTCAATAAATGATTTTTTATGCTTGAATAATGCAATATATTCGTTCCTTGTAAAGGCCTTTCTTATGTACATTCTGTTTTTATGTTATGTCTTTCTGTGTGTTTTTGTTGCTCAAGCATAATTTGTCATCCTTTTACTTCAAAATCATGTGAATGAAAAATTGTCTTTATCTAAAATTCATGAAGTAACAGACTTATATTTTTCACTTATTGCCTCTCGGCACCAATTGAACATTGATTTTATTGACTTCCTATTTGCTTTATTGAAAATAAATGCCTTTTAGACTTATCTCTGGTGCTTTATTTTGTTTTTTCAATCTATCTGTTTAACTTCTAAGTTCTAACGGTATTATTGATTAAAATTCATAGGGTGTCCGAAGATGTCCAATTTCATCTTGGTCCAGACCAATGACCAGTGGTTGTTTATCATCCGGTCAATTTTCCTACCAATTATGCTGTATCTTGTTAATCACTTGAAAACAGCATAGGATAATCTATCCAGAATAATTCAATTTATTTGAGCAAGCTCATCCTTTTTTAATTTGGCAAAGGCAGTATAATTGAATCAATTCAGTTTAATCTAATTGATATGAGCTATGACAACACCTTTTTATCAGGTTCATCTCGCATAAAAGTATTTGTTTAGATGAACTTAAATAAAATTTGCCATGTTTTCTCAAGTAATTCAGCATATTACAGCTTAATAAAAAAAAAGTCATATTAACTAATTAACATCAAGCCACATTCAGTGACTTGATTGTGTTATTTCCGCCATTCTTGCTCAATTCAGATTCCCCTAATCACATTTTGCTATTCTGCCTTATTTCGACTATGTAGTTATGAATTATAACTTTTTCATTTTATAGAGTAAAATTGATTTAGTCAGTCAGTCTCAGCTGTTTTATGTCAGATAAACTTGAAGCCTTTGTTAATTTTGGTTTGATTATATCGTACTAGCATGACCTATTTGCAGAATATTGTCTTGTCCAATTGAAAATTTGTTGACTCAACTCAATTCACTTCATGTGAAACACTGAATTCGGCTTATTTAATGTAGGCCAGGCTAGTGTATCTCAGTTGAGTTTCAGACCATTTTTTAATTTCTTTAAGTCAGGTAAACTTAATTCACTTAAAATTATTGACACTTAAACTGTGAAAATGTTGGTAAACTGAGAGATACAACTTCAAATGAACAAGCTGAACTGACTCAATAAATATATTGCAGCACCGTTGCCCCAATTGAATTAAGTCAAGTCAGCTTGCTGGGGCTTAGAGTGTCTGATCTGCTCCTAGGGCAGATTGATTCTTCACAAACACGACAGGGGTCAGCACCAGCCATTGCTTATCTGGGTAATGAGGTCAAAAGGGGGGCGCCCCTTGTACTGTTGTATATGATGAAGGAATTAAGATTGTGCTGCTATCTATCTATCTATCTATCTATCTATCTATCTATCCATCTATCTATCCATCTATCTATATATATATCTATTTATACCATACTCGCTGATAAATCCTTCAATATTTACCATGATATATATCGCCATATATCACGTATATTTAGTGGTCACGTGACAAGTGGTGATGTCACAATGCACAAACACTGAATCAGCCAATCAGAAGCCAGCATTTGAATCATGACGTCATGACAGATGCCATTGAGCCTCACTCTGGAGATTACAAGAGCTTTTGTAGCTTGAACATAATTTAAGTTATTGGCACTGGAATATTGATTTAAAAAATAAGTTGTTAACTTTGTTAAATAAAGAAAAATTTTATGACCATTTTGGTATCTCTGGTAATAAAATAGAGACATTTTTAGTAAATCGGTCTTCATCTCCAAACACATGATAACAAAATAATCCTCTGAAGCAGCGAATAATGGTATAAATCAGTTATACCAAAGGCATATTTGTGGTATACAGGATATATACAGCCTCGGTGGTAGATATAACCCTCGGGCTACGCCCTCGGGTTATATTTACCACCTCGGCTGTATATATCTCCGTATACCACATATGCCCATGGTATAACTACTATTTATTGAACACCCAAAACCGCATCCATTTGCCTTCAAATCTTATTTAACCAACAATCATCCTATACTCAGGACTAGTATCTACCAAGCACAAAACTACAAGCACTGTACACTACACTATATTTTAAACTATGGGTGGTCTCCCACAGGTTATATGATCAACATAGGGCCCAACAATTTTGTATCCTTTGCATACAAATGAACATATATACCAAGCAAGAATACAAATGGCAGATTTAGAAATGGACTGTACTTGCGTTATTAGGATCAGTCTCTATCGCACATGAGAAATTCTAGTACTCCGGGCTCAGCCAATCCTTTTGCTATGGTAATCCCAAGACTTTTTTCTTGTAAGCAGGTACTTCACAGAACAATCCATTCACTCAAGTACAAACGTGCTGGGCATGCAACTGTATTGTACCACATACTCTAAGATATATAGAATACAAGTTTAGAAGTAAACAGTTATGACATGGAGCTGTTCTGATAATAGAAAATAGCATAACACCTGTGAAGACATGAGAGGGAAGAGAGAAATGTAATAAGGGGAGTATTCTAAAAACTTTGGTAGATGTTACGAAAAGATCGATTTCTCTGACATACACCAAACCGGCTAAGGACATTGTGGACAATGGAGAAAAGCTGCTTGCAAGTTTTCATAATTGAAAAATCAGTAGTTTGGAGGAGTAGCGTGAGGGGTCCATGGATTAATAGTATGATGATGATTTGGGGCATGATTTGCTTCCAGAAGTCAAAAGTAAAGGTACTACAGCTAAGCATGCACCTAATCCAAAAATTGATCTTAGGACCTTTCTTTCCATGCTTCCCTTTCCTTGCTACAAATGATTTAATTTAACTCGAGGCTTGCAAATAATTTCAATTTTCAGATTCAGACAACTTTGCTGACTCAACAGCTCAGACTCAACGGCTCAAGGTCCTTTTCAAACAATCGTGAAGGTTCACAGGTCACTGGCCTTCTACACCAGTCACATGACATCCACGTAAAGTTCTTCGCCCTCCATAATTGAATTTGGGGCTCAATATCAATACATCCGGGTATTGATCGGTACAGGAAGGACAGCCAGTGCACCCAGGTGAGAATTCCACAAGTTAACACACCAGGATAAGAATTCCTATAACAAATTTTACTCTTGAGCTTTTGGTCTCTCCATGGACATTACCAGAACGATCTTTCCCTCATTGAGCATGTTGAGAGGAAAAGGTTAAGTCAGTTTCACATCCCACATTTTAAATGAAACCCAACCTGCTAATTCTGTCATTCTTGTGTGGGTGAGGCACGCACTCAGCATGATCTTGAGGTTGCTAATGCAGGTAGGTTACATATATCAGGTAGGTTGCACATTGGGAGGGTGCTTGTCACAGGGCTCATTCTGAGAAAGACATAACAATGCAAAATACATCACGTAAATAAACCTGATAACTTTTATGGAAACACACAAATCCTTTTTTCTATCTACAGAAAGATTCATAGGCCCCATTGTAAGCTCATATCATATGACAGCGGCACGATCTGAATTCATCCATCATACACAACAGTACAAGTGGCGCCCCCCTTTTGACCTCATTACCCAGATAAGCAATGGCTGGTGCTGACCCCTGTCGTGTTTGTGAAGAATCAATCTGCCCTAGGAGCAGATCAGACTACAAAGGCAGAATCAAGCTGATTGCCAAATATATGGATCACAAAGTCCCCTTGCTGTCCAGATTATGGCCAATATTTCAAGCAATGCCCGTTTGATACCGACTCAAGAAGAGACAATGAATGGAATGAGAAGGTCTCGGGGAGTGTATTCAATGTCGGCCTATACCAAAAATGATTAACAGAACAGTTTCTACACTACATACAATTCTCAATAAGTGCGTCCACACATTCAAGGCGAATGACCATCATGAAACTACTTTAATTCCATCAATTCCAAAGTACAATACCAAAGCATCAATTCGAACATTCTCTGTTCCGCCATAAACTGAACAGTATTTACGCAACAAATTGCTGATTTCTGTAAATACCACCTACACTTGGCACTTATGGTTCGGTTCCACAATCTATTCTTCTGATTGTTTACTAGAGAACAATTGGGAAATTTGGACCAAGCTGGTGACGTCACTTGAGCACAAGAAAGCAAGGTAAACAAATCTGTTTTATATTGCATTGCGATGCAACAGTCGAAATGGAAAGTTGGTGGCAAGTCATATTGACGCATTTGGGGGACATTTCATGTAAGATGCAAGGATCTCCACCCATTTGTATTACGGCTTATTGGAAATTTGAGCCTGAAGAAACGCGGGGTGGGCAGATGTTGACACATCTTCAGAATGCTCAAAGATTTTACGCAATCTCATAGAATCCATCACTGAGGAAGATATTTTTAGTAAACATAGTCCAACATTATGTTGTATCACAGAATTCAGACAGGGGAGCTATGAAAGGTAACATTGGTAAAGGCCAAAATTTTTAATTTGGTAATTTTTGCTACTATTCTAAATGGAAAGTGCAGCCCACTTGATCGACGTTTTACTCCTCATAATACATACAAAACTATTTTCTTACAAGAATAATGTGAATATCCACAACAAATTCATACCTATTCTAAATATTGTACTAGAGTCCCATACCTACACCAAGGTGATTGATTGGTTATAGCATAGAGCGACAGATAGATGTATCAGACAGCAGAATAGCATCATGTGTTTAGGGAACAAAATATTTTAATTGCGGTTTATGGGTGTGAACAATCAAATCAACAACAAATTATACAAAAGGGAAGAAAAAATCAAATTTCATATATGTGTATAAAACACATTTCAGGACTGGAATTTAAGGACAAAATGTGATTATGAGTGAAATGTTGGAGCTGATTTATTGGCAAATTGAGGGAGTGACAGCTCTTTTGATCCTGGTTCTTTGATCTGCCTAATATGACTGCTACAATGGATTTGAAATGATGTTTCAATTCTATAGACATTTTTGACAGCATTTTTTGGGAGTTAAACATGTGGGAATGGGGTTAATGGCCATTACAGGGTATTACAGGGCATTACATGTACTAAACGGTGACATGCTCATATTGTGTGTGACAAAATTTTCTTTTAGTTTTTTGCATAATTATGTGCATCAAAATGTAAATCATAATCAAAACAGATGTGTGGCCCTTCTGCTTGACATTTCAAATCACTTGAGCATGGCATTGAACATTGAAAAGCTGCATGAATACAATAATTGCACTCTCATCAAGCTCATTGCTCAATCTGCTTTATCAACCTATTGTTTGGGACAGTTAAACACCATGCAAAAGGCCATATTTATTGGCATATTACATGATATAGAAATGGCTCAACATAGACAGACAAAGCAAAGCCAAAGACTAAATCTGATATCTAAGCTCTATTCTCAGTCTGCAGACAGCTTTATATCAGTTCCATCACCAAATCTGCCAACTATAAAGCACAGTAGCAGCTAGTGGCTGATTCTCTGATATCAATATTGTTGATAACATCCACAGATAGAACGCGATTCAGAATCATTCAGTCGACTTCATTTGGGTGTTTGATTGATTCAACTTTAAGCCCTGTGACATCAAATTAGCATAGTCACCATTAAACTGCCATCCAACATCAGTTCAATGGCTTTTCAATAATGTTTTGATAATATTCAACAATGTTTCAGCAACACTTATAAACGATGCTTCCACAGCATTTGGTGATGATTCACTAGTTATCTCACAATCTTCATCTGATAATTCCATTTTCCAATATCTATGTAAATTAGTTTTGGCTTTCATCAACTGGCCTACTCCTAATATCTGCAAGACAGTAAGCCCAGACTCGGAAGTGTTTGTCCATGAATAAATTACATGTATACATTTTTTATCTTTCGAAATGAAAATGCGCAGAATACTAATATCTGAGGGACCATATTGTACTTCTGCACCTCTCGAGGCACAGTGTTCGAACCTCGGTCACATCTCGGTCACTGGATGTCGCATTGTTAAAATGAGATGTTGAATTTACAGTTCCTTGTACTGTGTACTTTACGCCTATGCTAAGGCAGGTTAATGACTCCAAACTTGGAACAGGGACTCAGGTAGTGCCTTAGAGAATGACTCAAACCCTTGTCACTTCATCATAACGTCTGCCTCTGACTTGTAAGCTCGCTTTACCCTAAAAGCCAGTACCATACAGATAATCTATAAACGATGCTTCCACAGCATTTGGTGATGATTCACTAGTTATCTCACAATCTTCATCTGATAATTCTGTTTTCCAATATCTATGTAAATTAGTTTTGGCTTTCATCAACTGGCCTACTCCTAATATCTGCAAGACAGTAAGCCCAGACTCGGAAGTGTTTGTCCATGAATAAATTACATGTATACATTTTTTATCTTTCGAAATGAAAATGCGCGGAATACTAATATCTGAGGGACCATATTGTACTTCTGCACCTCTCGAGGCACAGTGTTCGAACCTCGGTCACATCTCGGTCACTGGATGTCGCATTGTTAAAATGAGATGTTGAATTTACAGTTCCTTGTACTGTGTACTTTACGCCTATGCTAAGGCAGGTTAATGACTCCAAACTTGGAAACAGGGACTCAGGTAGTGCCTTAGAGAATGACTCAAACCCTTGTCACTTCATCATAACGTCTGCCTCTGACTTGTAAGCTCGCTTTACCCTAAAAGCCAGTACCATACAGATAATCTAATAATGTAATGCAACAATAACAGTTGCAGAGCTCAATTACACAGCAAACAACAGTTTGTGTACAATATGAATCTGAAGGCAAAAGTAATTTTGACTCATGGGGTCTTACTCCAGCCTTGGTATCAGAAATGGCTCCCAATTTCTCGCAATTGCTTTTTCTACCTTTCTTTTTTTACTCCCACTGAGATGAGAGTCCAGTAAGCATGGGTGATGGGGTTTGCCCTATATCAACAATCAGTCCATTTCTGGCTGCTATCTCCCTGGGGATCCAAATGGATCCAGAATGATCCAACTGATCCAAGGACACTCTTGATCATTAGGGGTTTTCCAGAGGGGAATGCCATCCATTGCCATTGGGTCTACTCATGGGCAATCATAGCACATTAGACTCACTTCCATCATACAACACAAGTCTTCAGCAAAGATTCTCTGGGTGTCATACAAATATTGGCTAAACTGCATCAGGTCTAAACCGATTTTACAAGTAATACAGAAGGAAATGTTTTATTTTAGGTGTAGTCTGCAATGGCATAGTAATGTGGAACCTTATTATTGAATCACGATGACAAAATGATGAGTTTTTTTAAGATATTCTACAGAAAAAGATAGACCTATTTAAGAGGTTATGGACAATGCAGGCAGGCAGCTGCACATTTTGGTTTTTTTTTGGGGGGGGGGGGGCATTTGGTGAGATATTATAGATAGTTCTTGGAGAAAGATGCTGATATCATGAATATGGCTCCCAACAGCTAAAAATATCATATGTGACACAACATGACATTCCCCTGCGAATGAAACAACCTTCAGCGAAATAAGTGCATGACCTTGAGACACAACGCCAAGGCTGACATGACCTCCTGACATAATTTGCTGACCTTTGACACAATTGACCTTCCCTGACCTGAAGACGACTACTTCCGTGTCAAACTGCCATTGGGTAGCTTGGGTTGCTTGTATGTTGGAGGTTGTTGAAAGCTTGTTATCACTTCGAAACTGGTTTTTGAGCATTCAGTTATTTGAGGGAATTGCAAGAAAATTGAAGGAAGTCATAATGGGCACAATTTGGTTTTCACTAGGCCTATAATAACACATTTTAGACCATTTAGAACATATTTACTGAAAAGCATGAGCCTAATATAAAGGTGTAACTTGTACACAAAATTCAACCTCACTTATTACAAACTTTCTTCGTTGAATCTTATTAAACCTTCAAAACCAGAAAAAAACATAAATTCACATAGACAACTCCAAACTAAAGGAAGAAGGAAACAATGCTGAAAACATAGTTTCTCCCCCCCCCCCTTCACTTTGCCAAGAAAAAGTAAACATGCCTCTTTAACAGTTCTTTCCACCCATCCCATTGTTAAACGTTGCATGTCAGGGGTAATTAGGGGGGAGTTCTGTTAGAAATTATTTCTGCTGGTTTCTTCCTGACAATATGCGCACGCAACTTTGTCATGTGACCTCCGTGTGTATTGGGCTTTAAGCCCAATACACACGGAGGTTTTTGGTGCAATTCCATCGCATGCAATCCCCTTGCAACCCCATTATAGAGCAACAGTTCCTCGTGTGAGTTGACTTGCAATGGTGTTTTAATGACTTGCGACGGAATTGCAGGACATCTAGCAGTGCTAGATATTCTGCAACTCAATCGCATGCAACCGGGCCCTCTTTCCTCGTGTGTGTTGACTTGCAATGAAATCGCAGCAAACTGACCAATCAGGTATCGGGGATTTGACCTGCCCTTGTGGTAATTAATCACCCAACATGTTTAACTGGTCAACTGCAAAAGGGGTTGAGACAAAATTGCAAGAAAACCCTCCGTGTGTATTGGCCTGCCTCTCAGATGCAGGGGCACACCAAAAGGGGTAGAGATTAGAGACCTGCACGGGCCGGGTATGCCCGCGCGGGCTGAGGGCGCCCGCGCCCGCGGGCTGCCCACGGGCACCCGCACAAGTAAGTGTGCGGGCGCGGGCCGGGCACGGGCTGGTTGTTGCGGGCATGGGCCGGGCATGGGCATGGTGATTTTTCAGCGGGCCGGGCAGCCCGCGGGGCGCGGGCATTCATGTGCGGGCAGTACCATAAAAGTGCCCGCATGGGTTAGCTAACATTTGATCTACAGGGCATTATGCTTGCTGTGGTAACTATGTTCTTGGTGAATTAACACTTTTTTAATAGAATCTATCTATATATCTATCTGTCTATTGATCTATCTATTGATCTATTGATCTATCTATTGATCTATCTATTGATCTACCTGTCTATCTATTTAGCTATCAAGCTATCTGTTTGTCTATAGTCTTTGATACCTATTAAACTCCGTTTGAGGATCAACACAATTAGGCCCTTTGTCTCAATGAAACGTTTTTGTGTTTTTGTGTCTTATCTATGCTGGTATCTGATTTTTTATGAAAAAATTCTAAAAACGAATCTTTTTGATAACTGGTAAGTCATGTTAGTCAATATTATTCATTTAAAAAAACTTGACAACATCAAAGATTCCCTTTTCAAAACTTTAGTTTTTCAGAATCAAACATGCTCTTTCTTTTATCTGTTAGCAATAAAGTTTTGAATTTTTTTTTTCAAAGTCTACAAGAATGTTAATGCTTTGTCTGTGCAAGTGCCTTTTATCTACATTTATGTTTTAACTTCAAAACTTTATCTCATATCTCCCAGTTATGAGGGGTTATGAATCATATCAAAGAAGCTGTTTACCCTACTTCCTGACTGGCACCTTGTGTTAATCCAACACATGAGGCCCACCTGCTAAGATGAGCACAAAACAAAGACATCCTATCCACAGGAGGTCGTTTTGACTTCTACTTTATAAGTCATTGCCTTTCCATCCAGTCATTCAGTTATTAGATCAAGTTCCTTGCAACATGGCTAGACCTAGTGAAAAAGTCGCTAATTCACTGAGTTCAGGAGTCTACAAGTTAAGGAGTATTGCTAATGCTAAATCTGATGTGTGGAATTCCTTTGGAATAGTTACAGATGAATGTGGAAATGATTTACCGTATGCTGGTTGCAAGTCATGTTATCATGTTGTGTCTTACACTGGAAGACAAAGTGGCACTAACTCTTTGAAAAGACACAGATGCAAAGTGTCAAATGGTCAGACATCAATTATTTCTGCATTGTCTCCACAGACAGGAAAGTCTGTTGCTAAAGTCAGTCAGAGAGACAAGGACAAAATAACTGAATTGTGTGCTCGTGCTGCATGTGTTGATCTTTGCCCATTTGAAAACGTATCAGGACAGGGCTATTTGGAGTTGATTCAGGGTGTACTTTCTCTCCAATGCAAATACTCTCGTCAGTTGGATGCTACAGAAATTATTCCACATCCTACCACAGTTAGTCGTAGGATTGCTGACATAGCTGAGCAGGAAAGAGCCACTCTGTCTGACACTTTGAAAGCTGCTATAGCCAATGGAGTTATTTCATTTACCTGTGACATGTGGACAGATAGTTACAAGCAAAGACCCTATCTTACAATTACCGCTCACTGGATCAATGATGCTTGGATTTTAAAGAGTCAAGTGATCTGCACTGAGGAATTCGATCCATTGCTGAAAAAGACTGGATTTAATATCAAGGTTGCTGTTAGTGATGCTCTCCAAAAATTAGGCATTTCATTGAGTGAAAATATGGAGAAATGCATATTTACCACTGACAGAGGATCAAATATGATCCTAGCTCTGAAGGATTCAGAGAGAATTGACTGTTCTGCCCACATCTTAAACACTATATTACGCAATACATTTGATGAAAAGAAAAACTGCCCAGATGCCATCACAAGACTTATGACAGCTGTCAAATCTCTTGTTCGATACACGAAGAAGTCAAACCTCCATGTGTTACTGCCAGGCAGCTTGAAGCAGTCATGTGAAACTCGTTGGAACTCATCCTTGTTTATGCTGCAATCAATGGAGAAACAATTTGATGCACTGCAAACAGTTATAAAAGAACATTGCCCAACAGAGAGCCGCCGACTTGCAGCTATTGATATCACCCTCATGAGTGAATTGATCAACTTCCTCAAGGTAAATATCATTTCATCTTCAAATGTAATTATGCAATTTGCAATATTTTCATTGACAACAATTGTTTTAATCTATTGAGTCACATAGTAGCCTAAGTGACAAGTATTGAAGCTTTTTGAGCAAATCAATCATTAATTAGCAACAGTATTAGATTTCCTAATGTGGGCTGCCCGCGGGCGCCCGCATAACACCAGCTGCGGACGTGGGCCGGGCACGGGCTCATTCATGCGGGCGCGGGGCGGGAGTGGGCAGGATTTTAGTGCCCGCGCAGGTCTCTACTAGAGATGGAATCGCATGCAACAGGATTGCAGACTTTTTGCTCGTGTGTATTGGGCTATACAGCTGCCATGGCAACACAACACACAAATCCTTGACAATACCTGTACAGTTACAGTAAATGAAACTGTGTTTGACATAAAAGGAGTGAAGCAATGCCTTTGAGAGCTAAGAAAGATAGCTGGATTAAGCCTACCCTACAAAAAAATCAATATCTCCAAAAGTGGTCCAGTAAATAATTGAATAAAGGCATATTGGCTTAGTTATTGGTTTTTAAAGAAGATGATAGTTCACTAAAAGGCAGTAACTAATTTGCTTAGTAATTTTCAATGCCTCAGACTGATAGAGTGCCAGTCGTCGAACCACAACGATCCTATTTATAAGTGCTGAACAGTCTGACCTGAAGCTTGGTTATATGGTTAACTGGAGTTATCATCATATAAAATTCCACTGTGTAAAAGTCCGTGTTGATCTATCTATCTATCTATCTTCCGTGTGCTCTCCTGATCGTTGAAGGTCCCATTTCAACATCAAGAAATTGGTGTCAGTGTTATGCCTTGCTTTAAAAGAACAAAAACAGTATTGAAATTGTACTTTTGACGAATAATTGAAATAAGAACTTCAATACCATGTCTTAAAGACTTATCTTAGTTTTTCTCTGTAACTGTACCATAAAAACTGCAGTCTATGACTCTATGCCTGTGAGCAGGCAAGGAGAACAAGCCTATAGCATAGGTCTATATTATATTAACTCAAGTTTCATATTGAAAGTCAGACGACAGGCTTACCCCAGCAGGAATGAGGCTGACAGCAATGCTCCTCCTTATCTTGTGAATCTGGGCTGTGTACCTCACACACGACTTCCTGAACTGGTGTCTGTCCAGCAACATGGTGGTGTGTGAATCGCAACTTCTTTGGTACTCAAAAGTAAATGGTAATCCTTGTTCCTCGTTCAATTATGTAGACTCCATGCAATACATATGCAAGGAGATGGACATATCCATATTCATGAAGTTCTTGCAGTAAATATTGCTTCAGTCGCAATAAAATTTCTTATAGATCTTCCCATATATTGAATTTTTCTTTTTTCTATCATTCTTTAGAAGATGCTGCAATAACCTTGGCAAAATATCCCTTGAAGTTCTCCAGAAAGTCCTGATATGATTTAACGAGCAACTTCAAACAGATGTCTAAATATATGTATATCAAAGAGTCAAAATGATCAATGATATATATTTGGTCTCAACACTGGATAAGGCTAAAGAATATAACGTTGTAAGTTGTAACCTTGATGTTCAATGGAATAGACAATAAAAAGCATCCTTGATCAAATCATTACGTAAAACAGATGGATGGATGTCATGACCCATTAAAACTGTTACAAACAAATCCAGTTATGTTGCTTGGCTTATAAGTTAGCCAGTGACAATACTCAGTATTGGAACCAATGACCATTTCCTCAACTGGCAACTCCTCTTCTGGTAACTGTTGGTCTACCAGGAGCAACACAAAAACACTGTCATCCGCAGGGGAACGCACGTGCAAATGCAGACGACAATCAAATTCTATTTTGTGACATCACTATGCCAGGTGCAAAATGTCAAAGTAAGCTGGGGTGCTGCACATGGAAAGTAATTACCATTTCACCAAGCAGTACCATAGTAACAGTTAGTTGCCCCCAAAACTGGGAAAAATTACCCCCAGACATGAAACTGTGGAATGTACAATTCAGAACATAACCTCAAGGGGGAAACATGGGGTGAATCGTTTAAATGTATCACCACAACAAACGCAATTGTGACATTTTTCATTCTAAATTACATACCCCTGAGGACAATTGTGTGCTTGTGACAAGTTACTGATGACAGTTACGTCAGTATGCTAATCCATAAATTATGAATCTCACTGACAAAACCGACTTATTTAAGCCCCGATAAAACTTTATTTTAAAGTCTAACACTCAACTTTCTGCCAATAAAGGTCTCATAATACCCTCATTCAATATTGCATTATCTTGGAACGTCATCCCATATATCTATGACGTTTGAAATCGTCTGCTATACCTCAAGTAAACACTCAAGATTCCCACAACATGTTGGTGGTGGAGCCACTAATCCCCTCGTTCCATGCACGTGCACGATGGAACATGACGTCACATCCAGGGAAACACTTGGCACCTCCTCAGCAGGAGATCTCCCTTCAAAACAAAACATCTTCTGCCTAAATCACCGTTATGGTGCAGAGGCCAAAATGTGTTGCCCTTAGTGACAAAATTGTCAGAAGTTTAGGTAGTCTGATCGAACATATCGAAAAGGTTCAAGAAAATAATTCTTGCGGGCTTCCTCAGTAATCCTTAAAGTTAAATGTGCAATCTTGAAGCCAAATAAAATAGGCGGACATTAGGGGCCGACCAGACGATAGTTGAGGGGGGGCTATGGACTTTGACCCCGGGACGAACTTTTTTTTTCGTTCGCGGCACGTCAACGAACAATTTTTTTCTTACGCGACTCGCGACAAACTTTTTTATTGGAATTTTAACATTACGGTGCCCTAGCTACAGGTGGAAACAAATTTATTTTTTTAATTTCCATGTGGTGAACAAACTTTTTTTTCAGTGTCAACTGGGAAACAAACTTTTTTTTTCACCAAATATCCATAGCCCCCCTCCAAAGATCATCTGGTCGGTCACTTAGTTTCATATACCCTACAATATAGGAATACATATCTTTATTATCATTCTGAAATCCATAATAAGAAACTTACATGAATGAAACACTTCTGATGATAACAATCCGGAAGAGCAAATAGTTCAAGTTTGTTTGTTTGTTTGTGTTTTACGCCTCTGCAGCACCTTAGTGGGCTATATTGAGGCAGGCGATCGCCGTATGATGATGAGATGAGAAGACTGTGAGTCTGGCACATACCCTATTAATTCAGGGATGCCAAGGGTCTTTCAGTTGCCCCAGCATAGAATACTGAATACAACCCGCCTCCATTTAATGTCCCAGTTCAAGTTTGTACTCTCTTCCTCTTATATTCCTATTTATAAGCATATTATACCTCAGAAAGTTTCAAAGTTTGAATAGTTTCAGGAAACATTATGAAGTATTTGACAGGCAGGCCCTTGAACTACTCTCAGAGGTCTTGTGACTGAGAAAGGGGAGATATTGGAGAGAAAAATCCAAAATAAAAAAGAAGACCAAAATGGAAGCAAAAAGGGAAAGTGATGAAAATATGAAAGGCTGAAGTTGATGAAATATTCATGAGCTGCAGTCAGAATGCCTCTGAATACCAGTGAATGCTCGTGAATGGCCATTGACAGTTACATTAACTGCTCCGTTTCGGATCTGCATTCCGTATTATGAAGTTGCAAATGTCTAGACAGCTGTGGAAATTGGGATTGCAGCAAACGAAACGGTTATTATGCTACAAAAGGCTACAGGCTTCTGCAATCAGCTGATAAATGCCTCGCTGCATTGAATGAATGCCACAAGTAGCCGCAGGGATGACCATACCAGTTGTAACAAGTCTATTTGCTAATGAATTAGCAGTCATGCTGGGTTGACTATGTAGGGTGAGTCATGGGACAGAGTGGAGGAATTAATTGATGCTTTTTCTGTAGTTGTATTGTAAAAATTTCATCAGCAGTGGCTGTTCAGGTTATCTAGGGCTCTTGGCACAAATACCTTAAAATATAGCAGTCACTGCCACTGCATGAAGTTGTGTTTCAACTTTAACCATCTGTCCAGATCAATCAATTAATCAAATCAATCAATTAATCAAATCAATCAATTAATCAAATCAATCAAGTAATCAAATCAATCAGTCAGTCAATCAAATTATCAATCAAATTATAAGTCAATCAATCAATCAACCAACTTGTCTATCTTATTCCAACTATCTGTCTATTTATATCTACATATCTATCCGTCTATCTGCAAATTGTATCACCAAAATGGGCTTATCCAGATCTAAAAGACTTAGGCTTATATTCTGAAACTGCACATGTAAATACCCAGATGGGCAGAGACAGGCCCAGCCAGATGGCCCAGTGCCCTAGGCATTGTTTATCTCCCTTGTTTATCTGCATTGTTCATCTTCTTAGATATTGATGGACATATTGATGCTGTGTACTCTGACAATACTGTGTAATGCATTGATATACTGTGTATACATGCTTTGAGGTCTGAATAGATAGATAGATAGATAGATATATAGATAGATAGATAGATAGATAGATAGATAGATAGATAGATAGATAGATAGATAGAGAGATAGATAGACAGATAGATAGATAGATAGATAGATAGATAGATAGATAGATAGATAGATATGCTGAGTTATCAAAAGGTTGTTGATTTACAGGTTGGCTGACTAATAGCTCACATAGAACTGTTTTTCACCAATGACACATCAATGAATCATCATTACATTGGAGGTGCTGTCATTTCTGCAATCTTCCAATTAAAGTGGTAGTCATTAACAAGATGATCTGCACACAAAAAGTTCCATCAAATGCCTTCTTTTTTTGTATTGGACATAGAAGCTAGTATCATATCATTCCGATGACATGACATAAGATAGAAGTTTCACCATCTCATCACTATGTCTGCCTGTGTGTGAGAATTACTTAATTTGTCAATGTTTATTCATCATAGGCTACACAAATAATACATTTTGTCTTTTGCTTTCTTTTTTAAAGCTCTTTTTTAACAACAGAATAATGTTATTATGGGTGTAGCTTCTCACTCACTCTGTCTCCATATTTAGGCATGAAGACCTCTCCTGTCAATGAACACAGGAAAGCCTTAAAGGCCCGGATGGAAGGAAGTCAACTGTCATGGCCACCACAGAAGGCTGCCATCTTGAATATTGCATAACATTGTCCACTCCATTGCAAAACAAGAACCCAGTGGTTGCAAATCGGATACTTTTTTGAAGTACAATATGACAATAAGTCAGTTCTTTCTATGCATGTTGCAATCCCGAGCCAAAATCAGTTTTCTAACAAGAATCTATGGATTACAGAATCACTGAATCAGTGAACGCTCAAAGTTCAAATTTGGAACATACATCCGCATTCTTCGTTTCTGTCGCTTACAGCTTTCAAAGTTATGTTCTGAGGGCTGTGAGAGACTGAAAGAACTTTTAGCCGGACAAACAGAGATGATCAGTGAGTCTTCAGAGAGACGTATGTGAACAAGACATCATACCAGTCTGTATCTACCCTTGAGTGCATATCGGCCTGTCACCAAGAAGGTCAGATCTAGCAAGAAAGAGCATCATAATTCTAAACATATATATGTCAGTTTATATCGTTATTATGCTGCATCTGAACTGCATGGATCTTCATCAAAATCTGATCTGAATGGTAATTGACAAAATTCCTACCAAATTTTAGGAGAAACAGTGTTTGTTGCAGTTCACTAACTCACGGACGGATGGATATACATACACACACAAATGAAAACGTAAGTTCCATCCTGCTAACAGAGAATGATGGAGAGACACAGGATGCACGATATGTGTGGTATATTCTATGAGGTCTCATAGACCACAATAGGCCATACTTAAGACAAATAAGAAGGAATAACGAAGAAGGAAAGAAAATCGAATAAATCAACCAACCCACAAGTGTTTTTTCCCTCTATGACATTGATATTGACTTCTCCGGAAGACCTGTAAAGTTCTAAATTCTCTCATTTCTTTTCATATCACAAGGGAGCCAAAAAAATGACATTTGTCAGAATATGCAATTGATTTATCATGTCTTATGAAACTTAGCAAACATGCTGAAATCAATTGTGCTTCAACATGGTGCTATATGGCTTTAACCAAATTTCCAACATGTCATGCTGGTGGATTAAATCTTACTTCTTAAAATTTATTGATGGAGACAGTAATAAAAAGTTTAAGAGCAAAAATACTGTGACTTAGCTGCTTAGAGGGATATGCTGCAGTTATACCATGCAAGTGTAATATAGCATGCTTCATGTAAATGTGAAGCAATTTAAATCACTTGTCTCGGATGTCATGCTGCAGAATTTAATCTCAGGAGTTCTTAAGACTTCTTATAAGACTTCTAAGAACATGTAGAAGGACAATTAAAGATTCGAAAAGATCTAAATACTTGGATTTGGAAGTCAGAGGGACTTTTAAAACTACATCAACCACTGTGACTGCAGATAGCTGTAATCATTGCTAATCTGCAGAGTGGCTTGGTTGCAGAAACATTTCCAACTCTGATTTCCCAGGAGAGTGAAAGAACTTATTGACTATCTGCTTCCCCCTTTGTAAGAACACACTCCTGTCAATACAGATAACATTCAGGCCTCCCATTAAAGACCACCTCAATCAGAAGGGGCTTCTTTTGGTGACTTCAGGGGGTAGAGAAAAAATATTTTCTTTCATTGCAAAGGAAAGACCTATTTATAAGACTTGTCTGACTTGGTAAAGGGGAAAGATAGTACATTGCAGGTCTACATTTCTACAGATAGATAGCTGATAGAAGGACGGAAAGAAGGGAAGAAGGAAGGAAGAAGAAGGAAGGAAGCCGAAGGGAGGGACTCAGAGAGGAAGGCCGAGAGGAAGCAAGCAAGCAAGCATGCAAGCATATACATAAAACAAGTGCAACTTACAGTCAATAAACTGATCTGCATTAAATGATTGATTTTGGTTTTTGACAAAAATTTGGAGTCAGAATGACTAAATACACTGATGATCAGGAATGAACTAGAATGCGCAAATAAAATTTGCAAATCTAGGCGCTGATTGTTAACTTGACAATTTAAGCATGAGATGAACCTCTGTCTGCCATTGTAGATGCTCCATTGTGAATGAACCATCCAGCTGGTCAGAGATCCTATCATATAGCAATTTATAGCATGTATATATTGTATAGGTATATGAAATCGAATGGGTCACCAAAAGCTGTTTTCATCTTATTTACATTTTGCAGCAGACCGTTCTAATATGCTAACATGTTCCGATTGATTGCACACAGTCTAGACATTGCATAAATCTAGGACAGTGACCTGATATTTTGTGACCAGAAATAGTTATTTCTGCCAATTTATAGCAAAGAGGACAGCTATTTACAATCACAGTCCATAGATCTGTTACTAATACATCATCAATAGCAATTACAACATCCAAGCTAGAAGGGTTGATGTGTTTACGAAGTTAGAAGGTAAAACGCATGAAACCATTGTATTTCATGTTCACCACAAACAGGAAGTTGAAAAACACGCAGGAAATGGCAGGTTGTACAAGCATGATCTAGGCGCAGCAGCGCCTAGATAATTACTGATTGAATAACTGATTTGCTTCATTGACTTCTGGTAAAAAAGCATCTTAGAGTAGATGGTGTAGACCTCCATGGAAATACATTTATACCACTAGCGATTACAAGAATCCGAGGATTCAAAGCCTAGGCTGTTCAGTGGCCGATCCAGACAGCTCGGGTGCGTTTCGATATAAGCGGGCCCGTATCGCTGCATATTTTCTTCAAAATGCTGTTTTTCTCAGTTATCCAGGACCCCTAAGCCCCTCCTCTAGCACTCTTCTCCTCTCTCTGCATACAGTTATATAAAAGACTCAATGTTGACCTTTTGCAATTCTTCAGTATACTGACAAAAGTCTTGTGGGGGGCCCAGGCTAATAACTAACCCCAAACAAAGTTGGAAGTTCCTTAAAGAAGTCATATAAAAGACGCCTTCCTTCCATTCTAGCCAGAGGCATTAGAGGCATGACCCCAGGCTCATGAATAATGTTATGCATAACGTTATGATCTCATAAGATCAAGTCCCATACCAACTGGCAAGACAGAAGTTTGTAGACAATTATGAAGTGCCTGGAAGGGGATAGAGGATGTTTTATTATGCACAACATTGTCAAAGCACTATTTATGTCAATGGAGAACACCAAGGGACTGCCAAGGTCATTGTTGAGTCAAATAACTACTAAGCGCTAAGAGGTCTATTTTTGTTGTACGAATGTCAATGTTGGTCATTGTGCAATATTGTGTACTAATAATGGGCAAATTTGGAAGAATAATCTATACTTATTCTCCAAGGGTAAATTGATAGTGAATAAATCACAATTCATCAATAGGAAGAAATGTAACTGGCCATCAGATGCTTGTGACATGAATGACGTAATGACGTCATTCAGTATGCAAATGAGGCATTCATTGGAATCTCCTGAGGGATAAGGAATCCACCCCCCTTGATTGAAATGCATTTAGTGTGAATATCAATGAATTGGTGCCAGTAGATTAAATTGGCTCATTGAAACATCTCTACAGGGGTCAGTGAAGTTCCCTACAGAATGCTGGAGCTACAACACTAAAGAATCACTTTAAAAAAATCCCTTCATGCCACGAATTTTCTTGGGAATCTGGAACTTGAAAAAATAAACAACTTCTTTTTATACTATGCAAATGTAGACTTGAAAAAAGTTTTGAAGTACCTATTTTTAAATGCGGAAACACCTGGCGCCCTACAGCGGATCACACCCTGGGGATGTTAGTTAATTTTTGACACCAGATGTCGAAACTGGTGTATTTCACTAAATCAAGGGCTATTCCTCCCTTGCTCCAGAACAAACTAAAGAGAGCAAGATATTTAGAAGGACATTCACTGCACTGATAGGTATTATTGTAGTGAGAACTTCTCACTGAGAAGTGTATTACAAAAATAATTGTCACTGTGTTTGAAGTTGATGACCTTTTTGGCTCTTTCTTAAATCCCTTTTTACTTATATCATGTTAATAAGCAATTGTAATATAAGTACTGATTAAGTTATTTCAGGCTGATAATAGTGTCTATAGCCAACAGCTGACATTGACGAAGTCAGAAAGTTAGTACTTGTCAGGGCCTTGGGCCATGTTGAGACCTAAGACAGACAGCACGAAGGTCCATACATTGATATATCTATAGGGAGGCACTTTTACTTCTGCAAAACAGCTACTGGTCAGCAAAGAAGAGAAATATTGTAATAAATCACAACTCAATCACAGACTGACCTCTTCAACTGAGAGCATCCAAGCCAACAAGAGGCAAAAAAGATTAAGAGATGTCTATTTAAACAGACACAATGGACGGACTGGTCAGTTGAACTCACTTAGTTCCAACTACAGACAACTGAGCAGACCAGGGCTACCAGACTGAGCTCTTAAGTGGCACAATAAGAGACCATTATCATGAGTGACCAAGTACCCTTTTAAATGCTACAGGCATAATAGGTGCTTAGCATTTCAATGCACCTTCTTCAAACCAGACCCACTGATCAAATACTAGCTGTAGTGTCATTACACAGCCCCAGGGTGAGTCAAAAGACCCAGAGGCTAAATACTGTTGTATAGGAGATTACATTTATCTTGGGGAGATTTTTCTGAGAGGCACTTACAGTTGGTAACAGTACTTATTGCATTTTCTGTACCAATGCACCTCAATAGCAGGCCTATGTGATCAAATTAAAATGATGTGCCACTGCAATGCTTTACGGAAAACATGGAATATTAGAAATTGACTTGTACATAGCATCTTAGATTTTCCAATCTTTCACCAACTTCCTTCGTCAATCTTGATTTTTAGAGATGCTTGCTTGCTTGCAAGCGGCATCTCTATTGTGGGAGGATGGCTCTGAAACTTATGACAACTGCCTTGGTCACGCTGTTTCATCTCTGTCATTAAAACTTTGCATACAGTCTCTATAGAATTTTATCTTGCGTTGATAAACTTTTGGTGTCTTTCTGAAATGAAGAAATTAATAAAGAAAACAAACAGGCTGAGTTTCTGCAGGTCAAAGGTCAATCACCAAAAGTAGGTCACAGGCCAGATACCCTCCAGCAGGTCTCACATGCCAGACACCCTCTGCAGGTCTCACATGCCAGATACCCTTGTGCAGGTGACAGGCAAAGGGGTAGATACTATCATGGGCAGTCTATCTACAAGCATCTCTTAAAGTGCTTGCACGTTATTTTTGATATTAATATCACCAATGCACCATATATCTCATATCAAAGCCCACTCAAACTTTTCACATCTCTTTCGAATAGAACAATTTCGTGAGTACTGCACACAATGATTAATTATACATGAACCAATGAGTCACTGGCATTTTCAATCAAAACAAACCACAAGCCATCCACTCAAAATGCAATTCATTCAAAATCACTCCTCTGTGTGCTCTCTATGAGTTTTACACGTTTTTACGTAGTGATGCAGACCGGACCGCCTTGGACCGGTCCGGTCCGCGGTCCAGCCCTGGACCACAAAAATACCGGACCACCTACAAAAAACCGGTCCATTGTTGGACCGGACCGGTCAAGTGCCGGTCCGGACCGGTCCAGTGATTTTTCATGTCATGAAGAGTAACGCATGAATTTTGTCATATTTAAAAATGAAATTTATGTCATATAGCTTATTTTCACCCTCATTTTATCATAATTTTTTTAATGCCGATGGACCGCTTCTGGACCGGTCCAGTAACTAAATCGGACCACCCCATCCTGGACCGGACCAGGACCGGACCACTTTTGTAAATACCGGACCACCCTCTAAAAGGTGGTCCGGTCTGCATCACTATTTTTACGTCGTCTCATGGAGGATATACAGTGATATACCTGCATGTTGAAATTGCCACAACTGAACTTCATTAATGACACGTTGTAATGAGGTCATGTGACAGCATGTGCAGTTAATTATGCACAGCACGTGCAGCCACGTGGGAGCACGAGCAAAATCAAAACATGTCTCTAATTAGAGAGTTCCACCAACAGTTGATCTCAGCACGGAAACCTGTATCATTAGAGTCCATCAATCAGTTAATTAATTGCAAAGAGTTCATAAACTAATTAAGCACGAAAATGATGTCACATCAAGATAGATAGATAGATGGATAGATGGATAGATAGATAGATAGATAGATAGATAGATAGATAGATAGATAGATAGATAGATAGATAGATAGATAGATAGATAGATAGATAGATAGACACATAGGTAAATAGATAGATAGATAGATAGATAGATAAATAGATAAATAGATAGATAGATAGATAGGTAAATAGATAGATAGATTGATAAATAGATAAATAGATAGATATATTGACCAATTTGTGGACAGATAAACATAATCATAGATAAATAGATAGATAGATAGATAGATAGATAGATAGATAGATAGATAGATAGATAGATAGATAGATAACTCAGACATGTAGACCTATCTAAAAAACAATGTCAACAAAAGTTACAAACAATAGTGAACTTACCCTTAGACAATTTCTCCAACACAGAATGTCATTAGGTCTCAAATAGCTTGGACCATGAGTACCATGAGTACTATGAGTACCATGTGTACTATGTGTTCCATTGCTTGACCCATTCATCGTATTCATGACTATTGCTTTGTTGTGGAACTTCTCATCAAAAGGTAAATCCACTGGGTGTATATCACAAGAAGAAAGTCCTGCAGATCATCAATAGTAATTGAGAAAATATGAGTCACTGTGCAATATTCCACATTTCCATTTCAAGCCCAAATCGTAGCAACCTTGACTATGAAAATCTAATTGGAGTCTGCAACCTTGGGGTTTAAATTACAAATATGATATTGTACTGAAGTGTACTGGGACATCCTTGAGATGTGAAGTCACATGGGCATGGGAAAATGATTGGAAGGCTCATTTCATCATAAATTGTCAAATTTATATCAAAATCCTTGGTAAGATAGCATTAAATGGCATCAGGGCATTCAAATGCAACCAGTGACACTCAAGACACTGAGTGGTAACTTCTATCCAGTAACTTAATATAAGGTAAGGGCATACAATACTTATAATATCCAAGAGCAGTATGAGTGTCACCTTGCTTTAACTGTGACTAGATATCCACATGCAAACATAACCAGACACAATTTGGTTATTAACTCACTTAATAGTTAATTAATAGATAATCATTGGTAGTAGTCTGGATTAATGATTAATATTCATACTTTCCTAATATCAACAGCTGTTATGTGATCCAGACTGTGCTGTATGGTGGCTATTAATAGCCAAGTGCAGTTGTTTATGGTTAATAATAGTCCAGCATGATGACAGATGCATCACCCAACACTCATCACAGCTGCAGAACCATTACTCATGGCACAACTCAGCCTGACATCCTCAAATGACTTTTTCTGGCCTCTCCTTCTACAGCTGCAGCAATATACTTGTAACAAGTTTCATATTTCATGCCAACATATAAATCCCAGATTTGGAATTGTCAAAGAAGGAAAGAAAGCCACTCTTAAAGGCCACTGCCTCATCCCCACGTTGCTTCTGCAGCCAGACTGAAGGGTTTCTGTTGTCATTCTTTAGTTCCATATATTTCCACTAGGGTGGACTGGAAAGTTCCACATAGATGCCACCTCGTGTATTATACAAGAGTTGCAGACATGCCTACAATATCAGCCAACTTCACATTGTCTGATATTTTGTCTATTGAACATATACCAGAAATTATGTAGATGAAAAACGATGGGCGCAAAGTTGCAAAGGCCTTTCGCAGTTTCAAACAAAAGCTTTTTGACATTTCATAGCTAAATCACTACCAGGTACATCTGCTTCAACTGCAATATTTACTCGATCAGCAAGACAGTCATTTTCTTTCAAGAAGTAGAGTCTGACCAGTTCTTACATTGATTGTATTAAAAAGTTAGTGAACCACTCTGCCTGCATCCTCTCCCTCGCCGGGGCCGCTGAAGGACCCCAGGAACACTCCTCAATGACCAAGGAAGCCCAACGAAGGGTTCCCAAGATCCGCTTCATGCTCAGGAGAGGACACCACGACTCATCATCGTGGGTCACGGGACGGGTCAGTTTTACCTGACGTCCTGGCGATACATACTATAGAAATGATCCCTAAAAGTATGATCTTGCCCCAACACTGAAAATGTGAGTCTATAAAGGCAAATCTAGTTGGAAATCTAGGTTCACCAAGCGGACAAAGAGACAAACATATCATGGCACTGCTTATCATGCTTTGATAATAATTTAATGTAGTTAGTGTAATGACACACTCTGGTTTAAATGTATCATCCTAGTAAAAGCTATCTTTTCAAATTGTCAAAGTTATCTCTAAATTTTAAGATTTTTCTTGCAAAATAGCAACACCTACAGGAATAGAGGGCACCACATGTACTAATGTTGAGTACCACATGGACAATGACTTGTCAACAGTACATGTGGTGCCCCCTGTAGTAATACCAACTCATGGGTGGTGTGGAACAGACACAGACTGTATAAATATTATATTGCAGCTGCACACTGACTGAGTCTCAAGTCCATCTACACTTGTTTAATAGTTAAATGACTAATCACAATACTTGTCCCCATGTCCCATGTCCCCATACTGACTTTGGCAACTCCAGCCCTGCAGATGGTAAGACAAAATCCCAATTTACAGCACTGTGGATTGTTCTCAATTCCAATGTGCACCAAAATTGTCTGTAAGACAACTTTGTAGACACCATGTGACTGTGCACATTTTCGCACAAGAAAGCCCTGAAACTTGAACATGCACCTGAAGACAAATAATCAATCATCATTGGTTGGACTGAGCACATTAAATCATTCCGAGATCAGCGGATTGGAACTGTTTACAACAGAAGAAGATGGGCAAGCCAGTCCACACTTGACAAGCAGCAGACACCAGGCAAGAGAGACAGAAGAACACAAAGTTGGATTTAAATCTAATCACCCATGTTATTCAGCCAGCCAGCACTGACTATGGGGATGCAATTCAACACCTGATAAGCATAAATGCCATGCAGCAGGTAGGAAAAGAGGCCCCAGAACTACATGCTAACACCAAAGAATCTCTGAAATTGCTAAGGTGCATGCTCATAAAAACTGCTGTAATCTATCTGTATCTATTGAGCATGCTGCTGAATCAGTGGAACGAAGACGAGTTAACTAGGACAGTGCGAAATATTAGGGATAGGGATGGAATTTACTCAGCAATAATTCCTCCAACTATACTTCTGAACACCAGCACCCTAAATTTCCTTCAGGCAGAAGATTGTGTTCAACCCGGAATTCCCAGGGAGTTCTTACATTGATTGTATTAAAAAGTTTGTGAACCACTCTGCCTGCATCCTCTCCCTCGCTGGGGCCGCTGAAGGACCCCAGGAACACTCCTCAATGACCAAGGAAGCCCAACTAAGGGTTCCCAAGATCCGCTTCATGCTCAGGAGAGGACACCACAACTCGTCATCGTGGGTCACGGGACGGGTCAGTTTTACCTGACGTCCTGGCGATACATACTATAGAAATGATCCCTAAAAGTATGATCTTGCCCCAACACTGAAAATGTGAGTCTATAAAGGCAAATCAGGTTGGAAATCTTGGCTGACTTGGAAGAGAGCTGCTCACTTCAACTCACCTTCTCTTGAAAGGTATCATCAGCTATTTCACAAAATTGATACATGATTTAGATGGAACTATTTACATCAGATTGGTATCAAAATTATAACAACAAATAAAGCCAAAAGTTATATAATTGAGGTTTTTGCAGGTGCCCTGAGA
This sequence comes from Platynereis dumerilii, assembly GCA_026936325.1. Classification (NCBI taxonomy): domain Eukaryota; kingdom Metazoa; phylum Annelida; class Polychaeta; order Phyllodocida; family Nereididae; genus Platynereis; species Platynereis dumerilii. Next base: position 9,465,387 of record JAPTHN010000013.1, on the reverse strand, counting down.
AAGGATAGATATAGATGGCAGCATGAGTAGTAACTTGGCCCAAGTGAGTCAGCTGTTGAGTGCTCAAGCATGACCCATTTGAACCCACTGAATAGCAGCTGCTGTGTTGTAAATGCTATATATACACCATGTACACTGACTGTTTCACAGTCCAAGGCTTGTTTCAGAGCTTTTCTGGATGAAATTTGCCATCAAATACAACTGGCAATGGCATTTTGTACTGTAGATATTTTATGTACTGATTTATCAATTGATTCATGACTATCTGAATACATTTCTAGCCTCATAAGCTCTTATAACTTGAGTTTACAGCCATTACAGGACAGAACCATATTGGGTAAAACTAGTCAAGTCGTATTATAAACAAGAATCCGTGGATTCAAAGCCGAGAATGCTAGTCTGTCAAGAAGGTGATTGGGATGGCGGTGACAACCAATTCAATTTCAATACGGAACAAAAACAAGTTACAAGAGAGAGAGCTTTCTCCTATGCTGCAGTCTAACTCTGGAACAGCTTGTCAGAAAGTGTCGGGTCAGCGACAACTTTAGTGAGCTTCAAGAAACACTTGAAAACTCACTTGCTCCAGAGCTTCTACAAACCAGAACCGTAAGCAGTTTAAACGCTCGTCTGTTAATGTGAAATATATCAATGAGATTGTCACCCACAGGCCAATACCTGTAGGTAATTTTATAACCCTAAGCGATATATTAAGGTTACAATGGGCAGTTCAAGAAGAAAGATGGCTGGCAAAATGACCACAATCTTGTTTTTATCGATGTTTGTGAAAACTTCGTTTTCTTAATTTTGACATTTACAACCATACGCTAGGTACTGGTGGACACAGAATTTGTTTATTCCGTGCCGAACAACTCTTTTTTTCAGTGTCCAATGGGAAATTATCCTTTTTTTTTTCACTAAAAAGCCATAAGCCCCCCCCCCCCAAAGATCATCTGGTTGGCCCTTAGCCTGTACATAAAATTTCAAAAGTCTCCCAATAGGTATTCATCGAACATTCATTCCTAAATCAAAAACACCTTGTGAAAATACCCCAACAGAAATAATTAATTTAAAGACTCACAGCCCAAAAAGAATTAATTCATTTCATCAAAACTGAGGCAGAAAAGATTTATTTGTACATGATTGGAAAATGAAATCACTTATCACAGAACATCATGCCGGGGCGTATCTAGAAACGGCCTAAGGGGGGCGGGGCCATAACATGGGGCAAATAGGCGGCGTTCCACGGCAAAGTTGTATTAAAAATTTAAAATGCACTAAAAATACTCCAGTTTGGAGTCACCTTGGCTGGACCAATCAGAGGCAAGGTCAGGAAATCTATTACCAAAAGGATTTAAGTATTCGCCAATTTTCCCCTGTTGTTAACTGAGAGAATCATCCGTGAAATTGGTCTATTGTCAAGAACATAACATTTCTAACTTGGAAGTTCAACATGTTCAATGACACTTTAAGTATGTATGATCAGTACTAAATTACTGTAATTTTGAAAGGCATTAAAGATTTCTAAAAATAGGCTATTGAATTTAAACAAATTTCTTGCGAAAACATCGGACAGTCTGCCGTTAGCCAACCGGTATAGAATTCAGCCAGCCATCTCCACCAAAGTTCTCGGTTGAGCAGCTATCAGCAGCTAGCTACCTGCAAATTCCACCAGCCAGCCGATTCTTGACCTATTGGCTCGCTTACAGGTCTAGTGGAAGAGGATTTCTTTTTTATAGCCTATTGATTGTCCAAAGTCTTATAATAGAAAGAAATAGAAAAAAAGAAAAGAAACCACTGCCTTATATCTATTAAATTGCTATCATGAACTGATTGCCATCAAAAATTTTGTCTATTGAATAGATGTCTATAATTTAAAATGATCATTACATATTTATACACAATTTTAAAAATGTACGCAAAACAGGATATTTGTACTTTTTAAATTCAATATTTAGAACAATGGAATTCAATTCCCACCATTGGCGTGATGGTGATCTGGCCCATTGAACTACAAATAAAACAAATCCAATTTCACTGATTCAGATGAATTCTGCCCTTGATCCTCATCATGACCTCATGGCATAAAAAGCAGTGCAAGATTTAGATCTGGCCCATTGAAATTCAGCTTAATTTTTCATCTAATAAAATACAACATATTGTCAAGGGTAGCTGCTCTTCTCAGTATAAAGTCACTTCAAAGGTCTATCTTATTCTATCTATCAGAAATGAGCAGCTCTGCTGAGCTCCAAGTGGGAAGTGGCAGTTCCACAAAAGCCACCAGATGGCTAGCATGTTGCTACCTGTGCTTTTTATGTAGCTTGAGTTTAGTAAATATCTTTTAGCATAAACTTGCAGTAATACATTGACATTGACGGGCTATTAGTCCCCAAGGGAAGTCCGCCTGAGACAGAGGCGGGAAATAAGCCCAAGAAGAAGAAGAAGGACTGGTGCTGCACCCTGCCGGATCACTCGCAGAGGGGTTGCTTTCAGGGTCAGGATCCGCCATCTTTGATGCATGTCGATGTGACGATCTCAAAACTGGCCAGTTAAAGTGAAAATAAAAGCTTATTATGGCCATTAAAAGTGCAACTCGCCAGCAGGAGAAGTTGGGAACATATTCCACTTGCCAGTCACGGAATTTGGTCGCCAGGAGTGACCGCAGGATCGTGAAATTGAAGCCTTGTTGATCAAGGCTTGTTACTGCCTAACCTGTCAAAAATGGCCAACTCCAAGCTGAGTGCATTGAAATGCAGTGAAACTTTAAATCGCCGTATCTTCGCAATCAGACGACTTTAGTGTCCATGCATTGATAACAACAAAGCTGCCATGGTAACTAACCAATGTAACACAATAACATGCCAATTTCAATTATATTTATTGAGAAAATCCACCTTGTGACACTATGCCACTTCCCATTACAAGAGCCGATTCTCGGCTAAAAAAACTTCAGATTTCGTCTTACACTTTTTTGTAAAGCCCAAATCCACACTGGAATGCACATTTTTGTTACATAACTAAATGTTTCCAATGTCCTAAACTAGAACCCACAGGTGAAGAAATTGGTCACTTGAGGAATTCAAGTTATTCTAACTGGATTCTGGACTGAAATAGCACTGATGCAATTCTCCCAATAGTACACAAACACTGTCAATCCATGACAGGCATTCTCCCAACACAGAGCTGGACTTCAAGCTACTTCATTGGTGAGGAAGCCCTGAGTTCACCCAGAGAAGTGCCTGAGTTATGAGGATGATGCCAGGAATCAGAGACTCTTTGTTTGGTCAAAACCTGATCATGGACACTTGTAAATTGCACATCCTAGTAACAGTCTCACTATTCAGCAGGGCTTTGGAGTCAGAGTCGAGAACCAGAATTGTGGAGTCGGAGGTTCTTGGGTGGAGTCGGAGGTTCTTGGGTAGTTCTTTTGGAGTCGGAGTGTAACTGTGGTTTTCAGTTGGAGTCAGAGTCGAACATTAATCTGGTGACTCCTACATATCTCAATAATCGAGGAAAAGCAATGTGAACTGTATTAACTTTTTAGTCTGAGTCGCTTCACTTCCTACTGACTCCGAAGCTATGCTATTCAGAGGTCATTTGGAGCAAGATTGAGCAAATAAATGCCCAGACAGATGCAAAGTCATTTGCAGTGATGTCATAATGACTTAAGTAAGTTAAGTTACCATAGCAACGACCCTTGATACCAAATAATGACACAACAATTAAAGCAGCAGACAAAAACACCCAACGACTGTTGCTATGCACATGCCCACATTCCAATAGAGGACTAAAATGCCCCACAGCTGCCAGCCTGGCCCACTCAGCTGACCCATATACACACAATAGTCATATCTTTTTCCTGCCATTGTTTACACAAGGCATTTGACGAAATGGTTTCCTTAGCAACCAGAGTAAACAAACTTGAAGACATGCCCTTTTCACTCACAACATTTGTAACATGAGGGTTTCTTGTCATTCAAGACTTATACAAGGGCTTTCATATTTTGCCACCAATAAAATTTTTTGTTTGAAATTAATCATATCATCTCATAATAAATAATCATGACAGTTTATTTTGCCATCAAATTAGTAAAACAATTTGTCAAACTGTGTTAGGCCACACATAATTGATCCTTAGCTTCGCGGACCCACCGACACAATAGATTTCCCGCCGATGGAAAAAAAAAGTTGAAAAAAAAAAATTTTTTTTTTTTTTGACGTTATAAAATATTTTTTTTCACCTGTCTTTTTTTGTCCTACCGACCAACCCTAGAAAAAGTGCCTTGAGAGGATCCGAGAAGCTAAAGATCAATTATGTGTGGACTCAGCTGCAAAGGCACCTACACAACTTCAGCAGTCTGTGAGCAGGTGAGGTGACTGTGGCCACATTTACAGTCTTATCAAAATTATAATAATTTAAGGTTTTTTCATTAAAGTTAATTCACTTTCAATCAGCTGATATGATCAATACTTGTTTCTGAAACTAGACCAGCAACTATTTACAGCAAAATATTGAAAATAGCCATTCATGCAACCATAATAATGGCTCTGGACTCTGAACAGCCAAATTAGAGACCAGATTAACAAGACAGAATAACCAGACTAAATACATGAGGACTTGCATGTAGAGTATACCACCAGTCATGTCATGCATTTAGTATTGCCTGGGCCATGAGTCATGACTCTGTCAAGGGTATTGCAGGTTGGTCTACAACAAGTACCACTACTGTACTGCCCACTTCAGTTCTAAACATGCTGAAAGCCTCTTGGTGCAGCTGGTCTAAGAAATTTTGAGTTATGATTTTACTGATGCAGTTTTCATCAACAGTTAGTTCTTGCTCACAGAAAGGGTTGAAAGAGAAAAGGCACAGCTAGACCATATAGGCTACTAAGTAGTACCAACAGCGGTTATTTCAATAAACATCAAACATCAATTTAATATTTCGGTATTTACTGATTTTCTTCATTGGGATATATACTGATTTTCTTCATTGGTATAGTTCCTAGCAACAAGTTTGTGTGTTTGGTAGTTGTGAGACTAAGACCCAGGTGAGTAAAACAAATCTCCCTGTCTCTTCGGACTGTGGTTGGGAGGGCGAAGTCCTCACAGTCCCTTGAAACTGACACTGCATGCTGCTGCCACCTGGCACAAAGTTTGTTTTGTATGCCACTCCAAGAAATAGTTCCAATTTCCTTGCAGATTCGCAAAGTTTCTGTTCAATATCTAGGTCAACCCAAGTCAGAATAGACAATCATCATGATCATGTTCTCTTAAGAAAGTAGACAAGGATATCCACATTCTCTGGAACAGCCCTGGTTTCTTCTGGTCAAAAGTTGTGTGAGCTCCTCACACTCAATTTCTGTTGACCGCTCACTGGACCTTCCAAAACTCATCATCATCATCATCACAACCATTGTCATCATAAAAATGTCAATGTCATAGAAATAATTATGTGAGTTATTAAACAATTGAACATTTTCTGTGACCTGGTCCTGAGAAACTATAAATTACTAAATGTGTTATAGTAACCTGTACAACTGCAACCTAGTGAAACTGCAGAACTATATTTTTGTGTAGTAGCTTTTTCCACCTGCATCTTTCTTTACCCTGCCCCTTTCCACATTATAACACCTTCTCTATTTTTTTCCTCTTACAAAAACAACATTGCCACTTAGCTGGCACATTTTCCTGTTTTCTTTGCTGAAAATAATACAAGGGAAAAAGAGCAAAAATGCCTTGGGCCTGGATGTGTGAATTAAGCAACTTGTTAGATTGTGTGCAACAATACTCATATTGTATTATTATGCCCCTTTCACACCTACAAGGATGCATTCAAGGATCACCAAGGATGGCCCAGAATGAAGGAAATTCTTCATCCTGCTCGATCTGGCATTCAAATAATTGCTACAATGTAACAATGCCTAATGTTACATTTTGAAGCAGGATGCACTATGGTATCAGTGAGGACTGAGCAAGGACCTACTATGGTCTTGAAGGACTGAACAAGGATACTGCAGGATTGAACAAGGATACAGCAGGACTGAACAAGGATGCAGCAGGACTGAACAAGGATACAGCAGGATTGAACAAGGACAATGCAGGATAAAACAAGGATACTGCAGGATTGAACAAGGATACTGCAGGATTGAACAAGGATAGTGCAAAACTGAGGTCTCTCACGTTGTGTCGATGCCTGCAGACACTGTCTATGGCAATGACACCTAATTTGCCGTTGATAAAATAAAAATTACAAGGATAGCATACAGCTATTCTTTAGTTCAGAGTGGAAAACAATGGAAAATTGAAAGGAAAAATAGCTTGTTTTAAGGTATTTAAGAAAACCAATGAAATTCAAAGTTTAGTTGAATAGTTAAATTGCTGTAATATTTTTTTAGGATGACAAAAAAGGAGGATACTGTATTTATTGCTCATATATGCAGAGAACTTCTCAAAACATTTTACATAAACAGAGCTATGAGTGGTACGCCGGGAAAAAAATCTGAAGCCAGGCTGCTGCCAGGAGGTCAAAAGATCATTATTATCAAACAAGAAAAAGAATAAACTCAACTGTGACAATATTAAACTGGTATTCATGAAAAGGGGATATGAACTTGAAGCTTGGGTTTTAACTTTGTGCATTGTCCACATTCTTACCATCAGAAAGTGCACAAATTAGCTTGTTCATGTCCTCCTGCCAGTCAAGGATGTGCAAGGATGGCCAAGGATGAGCCAAGGATGAGTAAGGATGAGCCAAGGATAGGTAAGGATGAGCCAAGGATCCTCCAGGATGCATCCTGGTGGCCACATGGTCATCAGGGAAGTAATAAGGTGGAGCAGGATCCACTAAGGATAGCCCAGGATCCACCAAGGATAGCCCAGGATTCACTAAGGACAATGTAGCCATTTTTCCATCCTGCTCATCCGGCAACAAAAATTGAACATGTTCAATTTTTTGTTGTGATCCGTGGTGGAGATGAAGGATGCTCCAGGATGGTCAAGGATGGCCCAGGACCCAACAAGGATGCAACAAGGATGTAACAAGGATGTAACAAGGATGTCAAGGATGAGTGATCCTTCTTCATCCGTGAGTATCCTTGGATGCATCCTTGAAGGTGTGAACACCACATTATACACAACACTGTTATTGTATTATACACAACACTGTGCGACAGCAAGGCAGTCATTAAAGTTCTAGCAACAATCAATTAAATCATTTTCATAATGCAATGGGAAATATCATGAATTGAATCAGTGGTGTTCCAACAGATTTTCTTTATTCTTTGTCCTCCCCAGAACTGAATGAGGGTTGTGGAATGACACATTGGTGGAGTCTTTGGTCAAACAACAGTACAGGTAAAATAGGCAGGTATGTATGTAAGTGACAATGTTGTTGCAAGTTCCCAAGTAGTCGACAACAATGTCTTCAAAAGTTGGTCTGTAGGACCTGGTGACAACTTTGTGAAAGTGTGACAGGTAAGTAGGTGACAATGTTGTTATGTTGTTCAAAGTTGTCAAGTAGTCGACAATGTTGTCAAAAGTAGGTAGGACCTGGTGACCATTGTGTGACAGCATGTCAAGCAACTCTGTGACAATGTTGTTAAAAGTTGACAAGTAGGTGACAACGTTAGCTAACGTTTTTATTGTGGGTGGGTAGGACCTGGAAGTTGGTAGGTAGGATACCGTAGGTAGGTGGGTGGGATGTAGGTAGATAGGTAGACAGTTGACAAAGTTGTCAAAAGGTAGTACATACATGCAGTGGGTGACACTGTGACAGTGTTGTTATTTAATTGGAAGATAGGCAGGTGACAATTCTGTGAAAAGTTAATTGTAAGGTAGGTTGGTGATAATTTATTTTTACAAGTTGTCAGGTAGGTGACAATGTTGTTATAAGTACGTAGGTATAAGTAACGGGGCATGAACAAGAGCGGAGTCCAGCAGGTAGCCAAGTTAGTTGGGCCAGTTCTGGGCACTCAAAAGGTTTGAATTGAAAACAATACATATTGCCAATATGAAAGACAACCAGATATCTGCATTAAACTGTCACAGCTGACATAAGCTTGAGAAGAGCTCTTCACTAAATAAATATTATATTCAAGTGAATCCTGTAACATAAAGGTATCCATGTTATCACTGCTTTCCACAGAAGTTAGAATCGTTATCATACTGGCATCGATAAGAAGAGTATATGTACACGGTATGTTCAGGAAAAATCAGACATTTCAATCTATATTTTCAGAATTTATCTGTACACATGCATACATTATCAACAATCAGTTTACAATCTCAGTGTGAATTGTGCAACATTTTAAGGAAAGGGTCTTGACCAGAAGAAGTTGAACTCCCAAAAAGCAGATTATTTATCTTTAAAAACAACAACATAAATATCAAACTGATAGTATCAATTAACTTATAACGAAGCTTGATAAATATTTCTTTACTAGTTTAATACATTTGGAGAAACCTTTTTCAGGCAAAACATGCCACTGACTGTCAGGTGGCCACCCAGGTTAAAACATGAGGAGGATCTTGCCTTGATCAGCTGTCGACACAAAAAAGGTTACTTGGTGCAAAAATGTGCAGGATTTCCTTCAAGGAACTTGCACCATCTATCTATCTATCTATCTATCTATCTATCTATCTATCTATCTATCTATCTATCTATCTATCTATCTATCTATCTATCTATCTATCTATCTATCTATCTATCTATCTATCTATCTATCACCAAATATGAAGGCCAGTTAGGCCAGTTAGGGGCCGACCAGATGATCTTTGGGGGGGGGGGGGGGGGGGTTATGGATATTTGGTGAAAAAAAAAGATTGTTTCCCACTTGACACTGAAAAAAAAAGTTTGTTCAGCAAATGAAAAAAAAAAGGTTTGTTTCCACCTTTAGCTAGGGTACCGTAATGTTAAAATTCTGATAAAAAAGTTTGTCACGACTGGGCGTGCGGAAAAAAATTGCTTGTCGACGCGTCGCAATTGGAAAAGAAATTCGTCTCAGGGGTAAATTCCATAGCCATCCCACCTATCGTCTGGTCAGCCCCTTATAAATATTTAATTTGGTTTAAAACCAAAGAAAGTTTTTAAAACCACATAAAAACATTATATTGTGATAGTTGTGTTACCATGCTTAAACTGAATACAAAGTGCAACATTTAAGCACAGCTAGCATATCTATAGAATGGCCTACTGAATATGATCTATATCATGAGAATACACAGGAGAGCCAAACCACAAAACGTCCAGGTCACGAAAAAGCAATTCACTGAATTCGTGTTGCATTGTTGCTTCTAAATAGTCCTGTTCAAGTTTAAGGAAATATCAGCAACCACTGTGTGGAATAGGGACAATGAAAAAGTAGTCAATTAACTAGAAATGAAGATCATATTACAGGATATGAATTTTTATGGCATATGATATGTGTGACAATGTGACTGGCCTGAGTCCTTTGTGACAACCTGACCAAGATATTATTACATAATTCAAGGACCAACAAATTACATAAAGAAAATAATCAAATCAAATTTTCCATAAAGAAACAGGCGAAGATAGGAGGGTGAATTAATTTCTTGACACAGTGGAATTTGCTTGTGTTAATTTGTAAACTCTTCAAGATCTTGAAGATGGGGAAAAGTACAGTGCAATAATTACAGAAGCTTTGAACGGTGCACCACCAGCCTCCCAGAGAATTATAATGTAAATACAGAATTTCACTTTATACAAAATATCAGATTTAGGGAAGTTACTGTTACCTCACAGAAGAGGGAGAGGATGTCATGACAAACAAGTCTGAGGGCACCCGAGGTCACTTGGACTAAATATGGAAATTTAATCCCTTTAGGCCTCACTCAGGTACAAGCAGGCAAATAGGCCAAAATGTGCCTGAAAATTTCAGTTTAAACTTTTAAATATATGGGAGTCAATTGTGGAGTAGTTATGCCAGAAATATGCTTGGGACTTGGGTCAAACATAAAATATGCAGGGGATTCATGCAGGGAATTTAACCATTCAACCAAAATTAATTTTAATATTTCCTGTAGAAACCTACAGACAAACCTGTTAAATTAATTGCTATGTAGATCATTTGGATTTGGGAATATACGAGTAACTCAATCAGAGAATTTCCGACTGAACAATCAAAGCCCATCAACCTACACGTACCTATCTAACCAGCTAACTATCTATCCATTTATCTATCTATCTTTCTAGTTATCTAATCATCTAATTATTGAACTATCTAACTATCTAATAAACATGCTAATTAATACACTACAGGTATATTCCAAATCCAGCTATTTTCCTAAATTTTCCATCAGCTGAAATCCAGCCTCTGCACCCAACTTCACCTGTTCACCCTGCCTTCATGCAGGTCCCTTCTGCATTTCACCCCCTTTTCCAAAAATGCAGGTCAACCACCCCAGGTCAAATTTCAGGGCTACAAATGTTTTTCAAAATACAACATTCTCAACAATAATTCTCCTGGGTTAATAGTTTTGAATTTGGATGAGGCTATTTAATAATCAGTAGGAAAGACGGAGGTTCATCAATGGTTCATGAATCATGAATACTCCACATAACATGTATGATCAGTTGATGATATAAGCATACATCTATGATAAACTAACAGGAGTAATGCTATATTTATCTATTTAAAATACGGGACAAGTAATTACTCCACAAATTAAAGCATGTATACATCGATGAATTGCGAAGTCCTCATAGTTGTCAAAATTCATTTACACACACTATTATTCTAGTGTCAACTGCTTACAATTAATTGTATTTTTGGCATGTAATTGTGTCAGTGACACAATGCAATGTAACTTCAAAAACTGGGTCATGCATGTACAAATCAAATATATGGCATTGGATTTTTTGGGGTTTAACAATATCCTCTTTCTCTAACCCATGTAAATAATAATTCATAGATATAGATATATAAATGTAGATAGATAGATAGATAGATAGATAGATAGATAGATAGATAGATAGATAGATAGATAGATAGATAGATAGATAGACAGATGGTGGGTTTATAGACATAGATAGATAGATAGATAGATAGATAGATAGAAAGATAGATAGATAGATAGATAGATAGATAGATAGATAGATAGATAGATAGATAGATAGATAGATAGATAGATAGTAGGTTTACTCAACAGTTAAAAAACAGGCCTAGCGAACATTTTGTGAAGTGGCATATAAATTGTTTATTACCTTAGCTTGCTTTGTAGCATAGTCACCAATGTCAATATTGTAACTATTTATGTAGATTGTATATCTTGACTGATCAATCACAAATAGTCATACCAACATAATAAGGCAAATGTTTGAATAACTTGATTGAAAGGTGACTAACATTAGTTTTGCATATCATGTAGGCTTAGGCACATACAAATACATAACATAGCTTATACAAGCTACATTGAAATGCTGGTCAAAATTATGAATGTACCATTGAAGCCATTTGATTTGAGCACTACATGATTGGAATGTGCTTGTTTAAAACTTTAAATAAAAAATAATGCAACGAAAAAAGGGACTTTCACTAAACTAGAATTCTACAGGTCTTTACAGATAATTCCACACATAGATGGATTATCTACCATAGATAGATAGATAGATAGATAGATAGATAGATAGATAGATAGATAGATAGATAGATAGATAGATAGATAGATAGATCGAAATATAGATAGATATACATTTACAATACAAGCTCATAGATACATAGACAGAAAAACATGATAAATAGATAAGATTATTATAGTCCATGCACTTGCAGAACATATGAAAAGTCCATGAGAAATGTTACATGAAGTGTGGTGCAAGTTCAACTGATTGGTCAATGATCAGATCTATTTATTATAATAGGCCTCAAATATAGGATAAGTAGCTCTATACATGTACAATTGTACATGTATACTCTTTTAGTACAGAGGTACATTTTCCTTTTCATATAAAAATGCTAATACTTTTCCCCCTTTGTTTCAATACAAATATATACATGCACGTTCATTGTAGATGTGTCTCTCTCTACACATTTGCAAAGATCAAAGCTGCCAGATGAAGATATAATGATGTCAAACACAAATGACATGAGCAGATGAGGTACCATCTGAATTGGGTCAGCTATAGAGCTCTTCAGTCTCCAGACTGTCTGCCAGGGCAATAAACAGCTGATTGCATGGGGATCAATAAGCAAAACTACACTGCAATAGAATAGCTTCAACATTTGAGCCTGGTAATTCCTAAGAAAATCAATATTGGCAATAGAGCTGTAAAAAATGCACTTGTGGCAATATACTGAAAATAGCAACTCTCTCATTGTTCAGATTAGAGAAGAAGATAGAAATGTTTTGAAATTGATCACTATATTGCTATACACAGCTGGTCAGTGTAAACAAAGCCTTCTTAGATCACAAACATGAAAGAAAGAAAGGGGGGGGGGTCTAGCTAAATATAGCAATAGACAGCTGTCTTAATATGTACTGTTCAACAAACAGATGTCAATACATACATGTGTATGTTATCAATTGTATTATCCAGTTATCAATGAAAATCACAAAAAATGTTAATGTCAATAGCTCATTAATGCATGCAAGCCATATCTTAACATGCTTAAGAGTTAACAAAGACATGTGATAATAATATGACTACACCTACCTCAGATTGTCTGACAGCACTGTGTTTGGTATCCCTGTAGGTGTGAATGAGTTTTAAAGGACTGATATGGAATCCATCAGGTAGTTCACTGACATCAAAATCCCTGGAGGGGGGTGAACCATCTCGACCCCCTGAGATCGTGGCATTTTTACGCTCGTTCCCGGGCATTTTGCCCTGCATTGAGACGGTCCTGGCTCAAAACGGTAATATCCAGAATGCACAAATACCCAAAATACCCAGTTGCACTGTTATTGTAGTCGTGCCAACGTTAGTCACATAAGAATAGCTCTGAATGAGCTTCTCAACTCAGCCTGACCAGCTTTCGCACGCCTCACCGCTTTGTTTGTTGTGATCGAAAAATTTAACACTAGGTGGAGCCAGGATCCTGCGAGGAACTATCATCAAAAGGGAGCAGCACCGTACGGTAAGAATGATCATGGAATGATTGGATCACAGGCAGATCCAGAGAAAAGATCCAAGATCAGCTGAAGATTCAAGAATTTAGGCCTATTATGTGTGTCCAGACCTAGCCTTTCCTCTAACAAAATTTTGTCCAAGCATGAGAAGTTCCCTTTAATAAAATATATCATTGACACATTCCCTTTAATAAGACTTTAATTTCAGAGAGTTCTGAATAGGCTCAGAATCTGCACTTGAGAATTTGATGTCAAATGTGTGTTAATTTGTGTATTGTTGATCTATAATACTCAACTCAAACAAAGCTAGGAACACAATGAAAAATAACAAAGGAATAACCACTTTCCTCTGATTGACAGCCTTGACTTAATTGTTAATAGTTATAGTTATAGTATTGTACATTTAAGCCTACTGTACATAAATACAATCAATCATGACAGGCAAACTATACAATGAATACAAACTTAATCATTCTAAATTGGGCCACTTTATTGATACATAATTTACAAGACATGTATTCATGTAAAGTTATTATATATATATATAAACTTAGAAACTATATACATATAGCCCTACAAGCTTTCTAAAAATTTATGTACATGGATGCTTTACAAAAATGTCATTCCATAAGGTATGTCATGTATGTACAAATATACATTTTCTTCTGTACATAATTTTTTATGTACAACATAATACACAATTAAAATTAAAAGTATAGATTTCAATCTGAAAAATCTCCAAAAAAGAAGAAGAAAGAAAACAAGTGTGAATAGTTAAAAGTGAGCTTTCATGAAAAATCAGCAAAAACCAACAAATTTCTTTAAAGTTTCATGATCTAGAAATTCAAAATGCACTAAAAATTATTCAGTGACATTATAATCTAAAATAAACTTTCCTCAATTCAGCGACTACAATAATAAGAAATCTAAACAAAAGGTTCTAAAATCAAATATATCTAAACAAAAGGTTCTAAAATCAAATATATCTAAACAAAAGGTTCTAAAATCAAATAAACAAGAAGCAAAATATGAAACAAATATTTAAGAAGTAATATAATATATGGGTGAAGTCATTTTAAACGAGGCCAGCCAGGATTTTGACCTTTAATAGGACATAAAAAATGTTTGGCTAGTAATAAGTTCTTTAAAATTCCCTGAGATGTAGAATACAATTTTGTCTTCATAATAAATCCACTTTTACGTGAAATTATGGCTTCATCATTGAGACCAGGGACCGCAAACTCTCAAAATGGTCCATTTTTGGGGGTGTCAAACGTCACATTTTCAAACAGTGTTACTTTGATAGCTGATGGTTTGCAACTGAAGTAAGTTATGCTCAGTTCTTTTAATTTTAATGACTACCTATATACCTGAACTTAAGTTTTTTAATTCCATTCGGTATGTGAAATGTTCTGGGAATATTTCTCGGGCCACCGAAACCCCTGTCACGTACATCATAAATGTCAAACATGGTCAATCCAGAAAAAAGTTTTCTAAAAATGGGTTTTTTTCCTATTTAAGTGGCATTTGGTTGATTTATTTTCCATTGAATCAAGAAAGTCTATAATAAATAATCACATACCAGTTAGCTTTAAAAGGAATATCCAGCTATAATTAAATGGTCGCAGTCCAAACATGACACCTGCATTCACTAAAAAAATTCTCACCTACAGGACGGCAAAATTTCAAACCAAAAATTTTGACACACCCAGTAATATTTTTATGGGTTTGTATGCTGCCAAAGTAAGTATTCCACAAGATTTATCTAAAATGTTTAAAAGGATATCCTACAGAGCAGCAAAGGCTGTGATATGGAGGATGCAAATTTTGAATGTCAATAATTCTGGGATTCTCACCTACAGGACAGATATGATGTAACGTCACTGATAGAGGTGTTCTCATGTGTTGAGAAGCATCACATCAATCAAAATTTTTCCTTTTGCTGTGAATAATAAGTTTTGTTTCTGAAATTGGCCTTGCATGAAGATACATGACTGTCACACAACAAAATGTGTCATATGTCAAAAAGTATCAATTTGGTACATCATAATGGACAGTACATCATTATTGACCAAGAAGTAATTATTCGTCAATTATGATGTACAGATGAATTTTCGTGCTTTTATGATATTGAAAGATTTCAAAAGTACAGAAAAATTGTGTTAATTAAATTCCCAGACTTTTGTCGTCCTTGTCATGAGATTTCGCACATGCATTTCATTCTTATCTGACAATAACATAGATTCTTTGATGTACATCACATTTGACACTTGTAATGTCAAATATGATGTACAGCATACATCTTAGATATATGACAGTTATCTCTACATTAAATTAACAATTATCATGTATTTTGGCTAGCTTCCTTTACTAATGCAGTTTATCTCAAGAATACATTGTGTTTCATTTCATTCAGCCAAGATTAATAGGCGTACATCATAATTGACACTTCATGTAAAATTCTTCTGATTATTTGTATTTTTACTGTTGTTATGAATGAGGATTTTAACAAATCTAATTTACCTTACTTATTCTTTTATATATTTTATGGAATTTCAGAGAATTTAAGTTCTAGCTTGAGTGGGTTATTCATATTCAGTGTTTGGTGCATGTGTGCAGCTACTGGAAACTTATTTTCCAGCTTCTTGGTGAAATTTCTCTTTTGTGTTATATTAGGGGGAATTAACATTTGACACTTGTTTGTTTTTATTGAAATGTTTATAATTGCATTTACTGGCAAAGTTTATTAATAGTATTTAATACACAATTTGACATAATTTTTGAAACTTGGTCAATTATGATGTACGTGTGACAGAATTCTCACCTACAGGACTATGTCAAATATGATGTAACGCTAAAAATATGCCTATATCTTTTACACAACAGGTTAGATGGCTTGGATTTTACCATTCTCTCATACATTCTGTGCGTTTTTACATTTTAATCCAAAAATTTACTGAGTATACCTATGTGCTTTATTTTGACAGAACATCGAAGAAGCAAAATTGACGAACATATATTTTTGTTCCGTCAATGTGCGTATTTCAAAGCAAAATGGTAATTTGTCGGCTAAAATTGTTTTAAATGATCATCTATACCTGGATCAATGATTATATGATCAACGTTTGCTATTATCAACAATAGGGATTAAATAAAGTGGAGTCAACCAAAATTTCTCACCTACGTGACGACATAGACTCTCCTCAGCAAAATTCTATGTGGGGCAGTGTAAGTGTAACTTAAGGACATAAAAAGTATATTTCATAAAAATTAAGACTATGGAGCACAGGCTGGATGAGGAATACATGCTAAAACATGCATTTAAAAATTTACCCTTATGTGACACTTTTGGCCTCATTTAAAATGACTTCACCCATATACATACTTATCTTGTAAACCTTAAAATCAAACTCTATATTATACAATTAAAAAACACCTTTGGCTAATATCACTCTCCAGCAAATATCAGGAGATTCACAATGACATAATTACGCTTTGATACATAAAATCTCCTCAGAAGTAAAAATATATCTTTATAAAAACATCACAGTTTTTGAGAATGTTTCTTAAAATTGTTCCATTCACCAAACTTCCATGGTCCAGAGATCTATAAGACCCTTTAATAATGGTACACTTAACCAATCTTACAATAAAATACATTTACTCAATCTCTGCTGAGTATCATAAGTTCATCAGAGAACATTTCTCGAGAAAAATATATTTGATAATTAAATCCATCGTTGGCTTCAGAGCTAAAATTTGTCAGTCAGAATAGTGAGAATACATTGAGTCAATAAAACAGTTTAAACACTGCATATATTTTTACATGTTACTTTATAGTTACAAAATGTTACCCTGGGTAACGTTCTAGTGCTGCCACTTTCAACCAGACTCCCTGACAATAAACCTTTTGTGATAAGTTTTTATGAACAATTATTTCTAATATTAGAAGAAATACATTTCCAAACTTAAATTGTCATTCTACAAATATTATATCTTATTGAGAGACTGAGAATAAGCAAAACTGAAGTTCCCAACCATAATTTATGATCTTTTGCACTTCATAAATATACAATATTGCTTGGTGCCCATACATAACATCAGAATTATCAGAATTATCATATCAACTAAGAAGCATTTTGCACTTCTCTGACCACTGAATAGCATTGAACTGATTTTGTCCCTTTCATAATACACATGCCATAAAAAAGCACACTATCACAGTCGTTTAATTAATTAAAATCTTAAAATAACTAATATCTTATTATTGTTTAGGAATACAATGGACTCTGAGATCTTCCGTCTTCCCCATCATTCTTTAGTAAGGGAGCGCGTTCCTCGTCCTCAGTATTGATTCCTGCAAAAAAGGCAGATGAATAATTAGTTATGAAATAGTAATAACTACAGTTTGTCACGTCAACATTGAGACAGACGTTTGGCCAGATATCTCAGCAACCACAAGCCCCAATGGAAAAATACACATACCTATGTACAGCTTAGCTCTGTTGTAATCTGAATATTTCATTTTTGTGATGTTTTGGTGCCGTTTTTGTCCGATATTTGCCAATTTATGAAAATGGCAGTCCTTTTTCGCAAAATGTTGACATTTGTGATGCTACTTATCTGACACACAATGGGCAATGACGTCATAAAAGTGCTCCACAGCGCTACCCCAGACTTAGTTCTTCTCAAATTTGTATCAGCGGATCCACCAATCTCATTGTGTTGATTTTTATGAACTGTAAACAGCGCTATATTTCTGTCTCAATGCTTGACGTGACAAACTGTAACTATATATATAGGTGATGCGTCAGGCGAACACACCCTGCATATTAGCCATACACAATCAAACCTTCTACTTTTCCCTATATATAATTGAACATGGGCATTGGGCAACCTCTTTATTTTATCTTTCTTCTGTAATTTTTGGTCGTTTCCCAGAAATCCTTTTCATTTTGCTTTTTCCTTCCCTAACGGACATGATCTACTTTTCCAATATTTCAATAATACAATTAGACACAAACTGCCAAGTCTTCAATTTTTTTTGTAGTTACATCGAAATGAAACATTTAATTCGAGCCACTCCGAAGCATTTTACGATATGACCACATGCCTTGGGAGTAATCCTTACCTGTCAAGCATAGACACTGACACAAACTTTGACAAAGGTCCTCCAATTTAACCTCTATGCTAAATCGCTCATCACTTGTGAAGGTCTTTTTTAGTAAACTGTTTCCCGAGCCCTAATGTTCCTACAGACCTTATCAATCATCCATTCTTTTAGGAACAAGCCTCAAAATAATAATATTGAGACAATTCTTATCAGTAAAACTCACCCTGTCTTTGTTCTGCCATGGGGGGTTCAGGCAGAGGACTGAGGATTCCTCTTTGCCGCAGGGCAGGTCCGCAGACGAGGTCGTTGTAGATGAACATGCCCACGATGAGGAAGACGAAGCCGGTCGCTTGCACCAGGAATGACTGAAACAAGGAAATTCACATTAATCATCTCACTCATCTCAAATTGTATCAGCGTGGTAAGGGGGGGGGGAAGATTCAAGATTGGTCTAGTGGTAGTGTGCTAGGCTGCCAATCGCTGGATCCAGGGTTAGGATCCAGCTCTTGCCGGGTCACCTGGGCCTATGTTGGACGGCTGTTTCAATCATCCTTTGCCTCATTGCAGTGTGTTTCTCTTGTCCTAATTAGCCTACCAAGTTCATAAACACGGGAAGTAAAGCCCTAATCATCCATCAGCGTGCCAGAAAGTGATTTTCATAGCCAATCAGCATGCAGGATTTCTCTCCACTTAAAACTTTACCGACAATTTACGAAGCAACTACTAACGTCTCAGAGATGTATGACCTATCCTTTTGAAGGTCTCAGAGAGATCTATCTACTCAAATAAGAATCACACCTCTAACCCCTAAGGAAATGTGCGTAAGAGCGAAATCGGCCTCATTTGCATAACATGCTTGAAGACCTGTTCATTTGTCAGCTTTGTGGGCGTGTCTGACTTAATCGCTGAAGTCTTTGCTGAAGTGGACATCAACAGCAAAATATCACAAAAGCTTGACACTTTCCAAAAGAATTTAAGGAGAATTGAACATTATCATTTTCTCAAATTCCAGGATAGTATTAGATACTCACATTCCACAGGAACGGCTGCCATAATACTGCTAGAGATACGACCCAGATGATCAATGTTCGACAGGAATCAAGGACCATCCGAGTAGTGGCCGAGAGCTGCTTCGTCACTGATATCCCCGAGAAGTTAAAGAATGCTATGCTCACAATGTTACCTGCAAAATAATATTTTGTTAAACATAATTTAGACAGGACAGAAATAAAACACATCTCACTAAAGTTTCTTCACTGCAAATTATATTAATAAAAATAAATATATAAATTATTTTCCGGCATTGAAACACCATCATTGATGTAGGTGTCCAAACATAAAACAATATCCTGTAATTTAGAAAGAGTAAAATATTTATGTATTTCTAAATTATCTTTCGAGAGGTATAATTATTCAGGGTTAAAGGGTTATAAGTTTCATGGAAATATTTCAATTTTTAAAAACTTGAATACCATATTTTAGAGTCAAAACAGTGGGGCACATAAAAAAAGACATCCAACTCACCAACAGTAGCAATAATGATAATGTAGTTATTTTTCATCTGTATAAAAGCATCCAACACATTCTCCATGCGGCCTTCTGGGTCATTTGAGAAGGGATGACCCGGTTTCAAGTAATACATGGGAATGAGAAGGATGCCCAGCACGAAGAAGCCAAAGAAGCCTGCAAGGGAAGACAAGAACAGGGTCAATTGGATGATACAAGATTCTTATCAACCTAATATCAAGGTAAGACTTGAAACAGACAGCATCTTTTGAGATGGGTGGCAACTGAATCAGGTCTACAATACTCATAGTGAATAATTACATCCACATACCGTAAAACGGGGTAAAGCTGGCATGTTATTTTAACCCACTTAATCATGTCAATGGAAAAAATGCCAACTTTCCACCGGCTTGCCAACTTCACCCCATTTTACGGTATATAGGCCTATCTGATCACGCGCATATCATTTCAATTTTTATTTTTGTAATAAACTAAAACATCTGATTCACTATGTTCCAACTGACCTTCCCAGCCCACTGCCTGCAGAGCGGGCACATTGTGACGAGTGACAAACTTCTCTTCATAGACCATCTGGGCGGCCGTGATGACCTGCGCCATAATGATGAGGAGGTCCCCTGAAAATCAATCGGTAAATAAAATTAGTTCTCATGTCAGAGCTATGATCAGTTTTTCCATATAAATAAGGAGAATATCAATATTAAGCAATTTAGTTCTTCAACACTGCATATGTTGATTAGCAAAACACGGTTAATCCCACTTCTGACAAAATGTTGATTGACAAACATGTGCTTCCACCTTCACGTACCATTTATTCTGTTTACACCAGGGGGCGACACATATATGCTCAAGTAATTACAAATGTTAAGGCCTATGAATAGAGGAAAACTATTCCCCCAATCCTACTAATCTCAATCCACAGTCTGCCTTCACAACAACAGTTACTGTTGGATGAGAATATATGATCCTGATCACTTATTTCCAATTGGCAAATATTAAACCAGTGCACCAAAATATTAAAACAATGGTGGTTTAGCATTTCAGTAAGAAATTTGTTTCAATAAGAGCCACGTAATTTAGTTAACTCACCTGCGATGATTCCGTTCTTGTCCGATTTATCGTCGTTTCCAAACACGATGTCAGATACGCCCACTGTGATCAACCCAAGGAGGACAGTGAACATGCCCAGCCACATGTGGTTGAGAATGCGACGTCTCAAGAAGATGACAGAGAGGAGGGCAGTGAAGATCATGACAGCACCTGAAACGATGGAGAATCAACGATAAAACACAGATATCTCAGAAATACTCATTAACACTACATTCTACACTGTTCTACCTTCATACCTGCAGCTGCAGCAACAAATGCAACATTCACTCTCTAAGAGTTCCCTCTTTACTGTCAACTAATTGTTTGAGAAAGTATGAAATATTGAGTGGTGAGTCAAAATTGCACTGGATGACTGATAACAGCCATTCATTCAAAAAGGTTTCACTTTCAGAAATGATTGGTTCCAGAGAACAAGGGATGCAAAGTTTTTATTGTGACAAAACTTAAGGATTTCTTGAAAAGTAAATTTGCCAGATCTCAAAAATGGTTAGTGTGCATGTACCATTTAAAATACTTCAGTCTCGGATGTAAGAGGATGCCAAATTGCCAATTCAAATCTTGCTCCGGCAACTTAGAAATCTAGCAGCAGTTGACCCAACCAAAAACCAGTTGGATAACAGTCAGCATCAAACACGAGAGCTTCAAACATAAAATCTTTTATTTTGTCCTTCCTCACCTCTCAGCATCTGGAAACTTGAAGCGAAGGTCAGATTCAAGCCCACGTACATAGTGGAAGTGCCGAGCATGTCCAGTAGAGCTGCAGGGAGGAAGATAAAGGGGTTGAAGTTCTGGTTTCCAACATCCATCTTCTCCAACGTGTTCCTTCTTGTGTGGAATATCCGCATGACGTGGAAAACTAGAAGACATGATAGCTCGCCTAAGAACATGCCAACTGCCTGGAAAACAATACACAAATATTAATTTATGATCAAGACTATAATCTGTGTAACAAAGCTCTTTGAAGTAACAGAATTTACAGTTTGTCCCATCAATATGTGAATTTAGTGATGGAACAATTCTCCGACCGACTAATCTCCTAATTCTCCGATTATCGGTAGGCAAATGCAAAAATCGATTTTCATAGATTTTACAGTTGACCGGCCTTTTGTTGATATCGAGGGCCTTAATTATTGCAATAAAGCTACTTTATACTCCATAATTACTTCAATAGGCATTCACAATGTGCCAGACAGTTTGGTGACACTTTTAAAATCAATTGATGGTTTAAAGAGCAATTAGCTAAATCAGTCCTCATAGCAATTGAAAATTTTACCCCTTCTGTGAGGAATAATCTTTCTGAACAACAGAACAAAGAGATATATTCGAATACTTACAAAATCAATTTCAAATCGATTATCGAATCGGAAGTGCAACGGATTAATCGATTTCAGAGTTGACACAGATTTCCCATCACTAAATTGCAAATGGGTGTTTTGCATGATTGCTCAGTATCTACAGGTCACGCAGTAGAAATATATGCCTACATACTCATGGAAAGACAAGCAAATTTGTAACTTGTTTATCAAATTTTTTTGATATTTCAGTGACATTTTTGTCAGATTTTTGATGACTGCCTCCCATTCAAATAAATGGAACAGACTGCAACAAACTATTCCACCTACTGTTCTAGCCTGACCCGTTTGAAATACTGACAGTCCGACTTATCTGAGAGGTGGCAACTCAACCTCCATCTTCGTGGAGGGAGCTGCACTTTAAATTTTGGTGACCGCCATATGATGGTGAGATGAGAAGACTAGGAGTCTGGCACGTGCCCTATTGATTCCAGGATGTCCAGGGTCTTTCAGTTGCCCCAGCATAGAATACTACACATAGATACAACCTGCCTCCATTTAATGTCCCATATGGGCTCGGACGAAAGTGAGTTTCCAAAGTAGGATTTGAACCATATACACTACAGTGGACAAGCAATGCTTAACCATTAGGCCCGGAGGTGTTAGGCCTGGTTGGTCAGTAGCTGTGCAAGCCAATGATGTAACACATGTACAGTATGTCTGCTTATTTGAGCACAGTGTTTCAGAATGGAAATACACTATAATAGTAAATACAATGTAGTTACTTTTAAAAACCTGTATAGATGAAGCTGGAGTCATGTACTTTCACTGATACACCAGAAAAAAAATTTTGAGTTCAGTCACTTGATGTGACACAAGTCATAGGAAAAATTTGTCAATGGAAAATTCAAAATACTGTACAAAAAAGCATGAAGGAAATTCACACACATTAACATTTCTCCATACACAAACTAATCATGTTGATGGGATCATTTCTGTTTACTTTAATTCAATTCAAGTTCAAGTTCATTTGATTATAATCATTATATTGATAACACATTTTAGTGTCCTCAGCTGACACATTGACCCGGATGAACCAGGAACCAACAGGAAGAATTGAAGAATTTTACAAATATAGGGTGACTTTTAAGCCCATTTCAACAATATGTTCAAAGTTTAACATAGTTTGAACTCTATCGATACACTCAACTCTAAGGCCCTTTAATACAATATCACCTCGGGCTAAAAGCATCCTAGCTGCTTAGGTACCTAGTTAGGCCTACTATATTTTTTCTGAGAATTTAATCAGTTTTCTAAAATCCCCAATATATATATTGGATTATGGATGAAAATGTGAATTCATCATTCATTGACAATGCCAGCAAACCCATGTGGTGAGCACCTTATCATCAGAAGGTCCATTTTCAACGATGATTTGTTCGAAGGGCTATTAGTCAGGAGGCCCACTTTGTGGGGTTGGTCAGAAAGTCTGACCTCTGTGCAGCCATTTTCACACCCCCCCCTGCATGCTATTAGTATAGCGGGCCGATTATTTCGCTAAGTCATCATTCATGTAGGTTTCACCTAGAATCAGTCTGTTTCAAGGTTTCACACAAGGTGAGTCAAATATGGTTTTGGATGTGTTTGTCAAGGAAATAATGGCAATTTAGATTATGTGGTATGTTAACATGGTTAATGCACTATTTGAACTAGAGGTAGTGTGGAGATTGAGTGGATCGCCTATGCTGTCCCACAGGGACTAAATGATCGCCTGTGTTACATAATACGCAAGCCAAAACCTTGTTTTGCGAATTTGATTGGGCAATACTTCGCCAAGTTCACTAATACTAAGGAAATAATCCATCTCTTGCATGACAAATGGGGCTCTTTTTTTTACGAGGGGCGGGGGTTGCTGGGTATTTATGCAACAGAAGTTTGCCAGTATTAGCTAGAATGGTGTGCATGAGATGCCCAATTAGAGCTCTGCTACCTGTACATGACACCATGCTAAGTGGGGCAGCCGAGGAGGTTGGGCACCCCAGGGGGGAGGCACCCTAGCAGCAGCAAGGGGGGTCCGCGGGGGTAAGTCCCCATGTCCGCGGGGGTAAGTCACCATGTCCGAGGGGGTAAGTCCCTATGTCCGCGGGGGTAAGTCCCCGTGTCCGCGGGGGTAAGTCCCCGTGTCCGCGGGGGTAAGTCCCAGTGTCCGAGGGGGTAAGTCCCCCTGTCCGAGGGGGTAAGTCCCCCTGTCCGAGGGGTAGGTGCCCGTGTCCGAGGGGGTAGGTCCCCGTGTCCGAGGGGGTAAGTCCCCGTGTCCGAGGGGGGTAAGTCCCCGTGTCCGAGGGGGTAAGTCCCCATGTCCGAGGGGGTAAGTCCCCATGTCCGCGGGGGTAAGTCCCCATGTCCGCGGGGGTAAGTCCCCATGTCCGCGGGGGTAAGTCCCCATGTCCGCGGGGGTAAGTCCCCATGCCCGAGGGGGTAAGTCCCCATGCCCGAGGGGGTAAGTCCCCATGTCCGAGGGGGTAAGTCCCCATGTCCGAGGGGGTAAGTCCCCATGTCCGAGGGGGTAAGTCCCCATGTCCGAGGGGGTAAGTCCCCATGTCCTTGGGGGTAAGTCCCTATGTCCTTGGGGGTAAGTCCCCATGTCCGCGAGGGTAAATCCCCATGTCCGAGGGGGTCAGTCCCCATGTCCGAGGGGGTAAGTCCCCATGTCCGCGGGGGTAAGTCCTCATGTCCGCGGGGGTAAGTCCCCATGTCCGCGGGGGGGGGGGGTAAGTCCCCATGTCCGCGGGGTAAGTCCCCATGTCCGAGGGGGTAAGTCCCCATGTCCGCGGGGGTAAGTCCTCATGTCCACGGGGGTAAGTCCCCATGTCCGCGGGGGTAAGTCCCCATGTCCGCGGGGGTAAGTCCCCATGTCCCCGGGGGTAAGTCCCCATGTCCCCGGGGGTATGTCCCCATGTCCCCGGGGGCCGTGTCCCCATGTCCCCGGATATTAAATGGTTGCCCCCTTATTCTTAGTAATATTAAATGGTCGCCCCCTCCTCAGTAGATATTAAATGGTTGCCCCCTTATCATATCTATCTATGTATCTATCTATGTATCTAACTGTGTATCTATGTATCTATGTATCTGTGTATCTATGTTTCTATGTATCTGTGTATCTATGTATCTGTGTATCTGTGTATCTGTGTATCTATCTATCTATCTATCTTAGCACCTAAGTAGTACCTGGGAAGCTGGGAATGGGGTGCATTGCTAAGTGCAATCAGTTTTGACACCTCCCTTAAACACTCAAGCCAACAGGGTTGTGTTGTTCTTTAATGTCAATTAGGGAATTGGGTTGAAACAAAGCTTCAGACACTCGAGAATTGCCATTGGTATAAATAGACTGCTTCTATGATTAACCACTTAGGCTATAGAGGATTACTCACTGCTGTATTGAGCATTGAGACGCATTGACGATCGTTGCGGACGACACGCAAATGCGTACGACACGCAAATGCGTACGACACGCTAATGCGTACGACATTCTTATGCTGACAGGCTGACCGCAATGATCGCTCCCTATACTAGTATAGGGCGATCAAAAACTTGAAATGGCACACAATTTGCAGCCTCGGTCAGCAGGCCATAAGCTGACAAGGCAGAAAGGGTACTGACAATATTAACAACACCATACACACTAATACAGAAAAATATTAAGCACTTTGCATCATGGCCTCACCTGCAAAAAGGGGTGGTCAAATACCCGGGCATCTCCCTTATCAATGCCAACAGCTGTGGAGGTATCCGCCCACCTGGAAATTATTTTAAAACATTTTAATTTCACACATTGCAAATAAGTCCTGAAACAGGAGCACCTAGAAATTGCTTGAAAATGGGATTGTATCAATGACAAATTTCCTAACTTTCATAAGTTACATTATTTTATCATGAGATTTATTTCTTTATAGGCCTATAATTTCAATTCTTATTTCACACCTTCAGTTATTAGAGATACATATTTCTCATGAATTCACATGTAATTAGCATTTAATTATATAATGTCTTTTCCAATACATGAACATATATTTCATAATGCCAATTTAATTTATCATCTATGCTATAATGAAGACTTATTCATTTTCAATTATTTGGTCTACATATATTTGGATTACAACATTGTCACTACAATAGCTTACACATGTTATAGAATGAAGAATTACAATATATTACATGTGATCTCCTACAGAGTAATCTTTATTGGCCACAATTAAGCTTATTTAAGATAAGGACAATTAACCGATCACCGATTAGTCCAATAAGGTCAACAATAGAACAATCAATACGTCATATTTCAGAAATGAGATTATCTTGGCTAAGTAACATTTGCGTGTTAAGGATTATAATGATCTTGATCAATGAAGTAGCCTGCTAATTTTTGAGGTATGAACAATTGGATTAGCAAGTTCCATTACGTTATCTCATTGTATCAATTCAAATTGTTAATTTTCAAACCTCCTCTTACAGTTAGTAGGGCAACGATAGGGCCTACATATATTTCACACAGTGGTCGAAATAAGGGGGGGTCAAGGGGGTTTTGACCCCCCAAATGCTCTTGGGACCCCCTCAAATGCATTTTTTGGAAGGACCCAGAGGGGGTCCTGAAAAAACCCCCCCAAATAGTGAATTTGTTAGGAAGAATAAGCATGATCCAGCAAGTAAAGATTAATCAGCATACTACAACCACTTGTGATTTATATACATCACCAATAGGGTTTTCAAAACTAATTTTCTGAGATAAAACACGCCTATAAAGTGCTTGGAATTCTTTTTTTGGGCATCTGAAACACTCCAGCTTTAAGGCGCTTCTGGCATCCTGCAGAATTCCGGCTACAAGGCCTTCAACTCTTCAGGCCTTGGAATTTGAGAGACCCCTCCAAATAACATGGGCTATTTCGACCACTGATTTCATATACCTTACTTAATTAGTAAAATGTTGTAATGCAGCATTTAGTGATAATTACTCTCTATTAGGCCTACCTGATTACAATTGTTAATTTGATTTGTTAATTTTTCTGCCCCAGGATGTTCAAAACTGTCTTTGTTTTTGTTAAATTTTGCACAAGTGTGCTCCTTTTTTGCTATAACTTCATAAGTTACCCAGAGCAAAAAAGAGCACATTTGAGGCGCTCAAATTAATTAAATTACCAAATGTACTGCAATTATACTGCAAAAATGTATATACTTTTCTACAAGGGAGCATATTTGGAGCATATGGATTTGCATATATAGTTCAGAGTACCTGTCATCAACCCCATCTGACTTGCAATTTGAACAACACAACTAAAAATCCTTATAGGGAGTGTAAATGAAGCGCAATTTAAATAATTCAAGTGCTTCAAATGTACTCCTTTTGCGCTGGGTATTGACCTGAAAAGTGGCAATAATCAAGTACTGCTGCATTGATTATTGCATTTTATATACCTGATTGAGAAAATTAAAATAAATAATTAATAATTAGCCGACCATTTTTCAGGAATTAAGCTCGGAAGTGACAAGTCGGTTCACTTGATACCCCACTATTAAACCCTGCATGGCAACTAAGGTATTCAGTATTCAGGGCTGACCACCTGGCAGATTATTATACTTGGCGAGTATGGGGCTGATGGATTTTGCTGAAAAAATGTGTGCGTGATTGGTGACGTAACACTGAAAAAAAAATTTAATTTCAGCAGTTGAAAAAAGTTTTTTCCTCCTTCACATAAAAAAAATTTTGTGGCTTCATGCACAAAAAGTGAAAAACAAGTTTATTTTAATTGTCTTGGACCGAAGTGACTCGGGGGTAAAATCCATAGCTCCTCATAACTATATATAATATATCATCAGGTCCGGCCCTTCGGTTTACAACGTAGTATGGTTTTATTTGTATATTTAAGTGTTGCCTGCGCCTGTTGACACTGTAGACCTAAAGCAATTAGGTAATACGTATTTAGTAAATTGAAATAAGTTAAAATTTTAAAGTTTGCAAAAATCCAGACTGCTGCCAGTGCTGGACAATAAAATTTTTGCATTATGCAACACCAAAGCAACTGCATGCGAATTTGTGAAACAGTAAAAATTTAATGAAACTTGTTGATAGAGACTATTGCCCTACATGACAATGTGTGTTTCTCTGATGTGTATTGTCTCAGTCTCTGACTCTGAGACAAGAAAGAAAGATTCCAAAGAATGAATGGACTTTCTGAACTTACTTTGTTGACAAGGTGTTAATGGAACCTGTGATCAACATCATCAAGGCCAACCCAAGCTGATAAGTTGTCCAAGCCATTCTTGACTGATTGCTTTGTTTCTGTTTTCTTAAATTCCTTTGTGTATCGTCAGTTCTTGTCCAAACTTTGTCAAAGTTGTTCCCACCTGTTCATTCAGAAGGATGTATACATCACATGACCACACCGTCACGTGACGAAATGCGGGTCACATGACAGGCAGTCATTGGACGTTTTCGATTTGGTACCACAGTGGTTCGTGTGACTTCTGTACAACCAAAGGAGTTTTCGATTTGTAAACTTTCATGCACTTGGCTGACCTGGCCTTTGTGTGTTCAGAGTTTGATTACTAGTACTTCGTGTCATTGGCTTATGGAGGGACTCATGGAGTCTGCTTCATAGCCAAATAAATCTAACAAGAGATCCAACTGAGTAAGCCAATTTAGCCGAAGGATTGCCTTATTCACATGCACCTTCTTAACCAATCCTGCCCTTCATTCAGTATTGGGAGGGAACTCTGTTACATGTTGGATACACTACTTGAACAAGCTTTGGTCCTTTCCCTGAATTAATGCCAATCATAATACAGCCAATTTTTAGACTGGGGTGCTCAGCTGCCCCCCTCTCTAGTTTCTACGCCTATATGAATTTTTCAAAAACACAAATCAATACAACTCCAGTCTGAACCACTAGACTACTAGTTGTGAGCTACTGACATTAGTCACATTACCACGTTCAATCAGTCAATCTGTCATTGGCAAGTTTGGCCCATTGAACAGAGGCCATGTGAGAATACAACAGACGAGTGGTGAGCTACTCCCTATTCTGAGCTAGCAATAGTATACTGCATATTGAGCAAGTTGCAAGCACATTACAAGTTCAGATACAACCAGAACAGTTCTCCACCCAGTGATGGGCAAGTTAACAAAAAATGTTAACTTAGTTAACAGCTAAAAAGTTAATCAATTCATTAGCCAATTAAGTTAATAAGTTAAAATTTTGGCCAAGTTAACTGAAGTTAAAGTTAAAAAGTTAAGTTAATTTTTTTTTAATTCGATAAAATATCAGACATATCTGAAAATATTTTCTACAACTACCAGAATGAGGCTCTTCTGTCTCAAAAAGAGGCACAGGTTAAATTTCCAGACTTAAAAACTCAGACAATGTATGTCTGGGTTTCACTATTTAGCTATCTTTTGTCTACTCAAGTCTTTTTCATGCAAAAGTGTGTCTTTTTTACAACTTTTTTTACTAAAATTAATGGACTTAATAATTAACTGACTTTATAATTAACTAACGGAAGTTATTAACTTACGTTGACGTTGACGTGAAAAAAGATGTTAACTTAGCTAATAGTTACTAAATTTGTTAGCTAAGTTATTAACGGATTAACGATTAACGAGTTAATGCCCACCACTGTCTCCACCTTATCAGTGCTTATGCATTGTACTATTTCAGATGAATTCTGAATTTGCACTGATGCCCAATTGAATTGAATTGAATTGAATTGAATTGCACATAGCTGAATTGTGCCCATCACTATTTCAGAACTTAGGAAAAAGGGAAGAACATAATGTTATATAGTGTCGATAATTATTTTATCAAACATTTATTCAAGGTATAAATCAACAATGAATAATAACATTGCAACATAATTAAATGTAGCCTATTAAAATAATAATTTTAAGAGAGGAAATAATACTATAGACAATACTATAGATTATCAAAACTCTCAAGAAATCACAGCTTGCTATTGATCATCATATTTTCAAGAAGAAAAAATTTTTTTAACTTAAATCACAAACACCAAATCACGTAGGGTCGAAATTCTGTAGATAAATCAATCTTGACATCTGGAATTTATCTCGGCACAGGGGGCATTCCGGCTGAAATTAAGAAATCAATAACAAGTAATTAATTTTTACCATTGGACCACTTATTACTTCCTTGAATAATAGAATTTTATAAATCTAATAATGTGAAGTGATACATTAATGACATTGAGCCTGTTCATAAAAAGGCTTAGCACGCACCTGAAGCATCACTAATCTTGACCCATCGGCGTTGTTTAAAAAAATTACATTTCCAATTCATCAATGTCTTCAGTAAATATATATCTCAGTGAATAAAATACATATATATTCCATTGATAATGTTCAACATATTTTCCATTTTGAATGACAAGTTGAAGGCAAGCTCGAGAATACTTGCACGGCACACAACACAAGACCTCAGATCCACATGTTCAATGGAAACAGCAGTATTAAAATTAGAAATTTTAATTCTCACCTTAGATGCACACCACTCATTGATACACGTCCAGCAGAACAAATGGCCACAAGGGGTCGCTGTGGAATCTCTTCTCACCTCCAAACATAGAGAGCACGTTCTACTTGGTGTCATGGCAACGTTCTGTTTTTCCATACTGTCTTGTTCAGTTCTGCAATAAGAAAAACAAATTTCCGAATATCTCCTTGGTCACATGGCACACATAGATTACATTAAATATCAATCCAAATTCTGGAATCTAAACAGAAACAAACTGACAAGAACTACACTTAAAGATGACGTACCAGATTTACAAAAGATTGACATGCTGGGGAAGTAAAAGATCCCTCACATGGACATGGGGTGATTGAGTAAAATGTTCAGGACTCCCACTCAATCTCCCATTTCATCAATCAGCCCTCATGACTCATGAGGCACGAGTGCCCAGAATTAGGCTCTATCTCCCTAGGCATCTGTCACATCTAACATTTTACCAAGTTTTTAAATACAAGTGTTATTCATAGCAAAAGTTGAAAATATAACAGCCAATTAATATTCAGTTAAACTTACGGAACATATAAATTATCTCCTTTGGCTGATGCGCTTGGTCTGTCCATTGAGTATAACTTGTAGAGTCCTTGAAGGAAAGTGAAGGAGAGCTGAGCCATGCCCAACCAGCCAAGAAGTCTGTAGCCCCAGTGCTCTGGAGGGGGGTCACCACCCCTCACTACTAACTGGAAGGAAGAAAATGTCAATAGTTCAAAGATTTTTCCAGCTTAATTGTTAAAATGTCAGCTCTTTTTATGTACTTTCACCCATGATATGATTTTAACAGTAGTCTCTAGGGATGCACCGATACCACTTTTTCACTTCCGATCCAATACCGATCCTGGTATTTTGTTGCCGATACAACCGATTTCCGATCCGATACCGATACCATTGGTTAAATGGAGAGTAGTGCTACCGATCCAATCCAATATTTTAGTGCTGGATCGGCACCGATACCGATCCTGAGTATCGGATCGGTGCATCCTTAGTCTACAAATCTTTGATATGTTGAGTTATACAAATCTTGTTCTTGTCTCATTAATTGTCTACAAATCTTGTTCTTGTCTCATTAATTTTAACTCCCCTGATAATCTCTTTACTTTAATGAGCATTGTCCTTCTGAAGTTCCAGGTAATTCAGCCTCCAATGGACAAAAAATAAATATCAAATGGCAATCTTCCATCACACTATAAGCAGCTAAGAATTGGGAAATTTTGCATCAGGCAGTGGATGGAAGTACACAAGGCTTTTGCGACAAATTTATGAACAGTGTCCTGACTTTGAATAACATGTTATAGGCCTAAACATCATTGACCAGTGATCAGATAATACATGATGTTAACTTTTCTGCTTT
The DNA here is from genome assembly GCA_026936325.1 of Platynereis dumerilii. NCBI lineage: Eukaryota > Metazoa > Annelida > Polychaeta > Phyllodocida > Nereididae > Platynereis > Platynereis dumerilii. The sequence goes on along the minus strand of JAPTHN010000013.1, from coordinate 9,433,346 downwards.
CACCAAATTATTAAATTAAGTTTCATGTCGCACAACTCACATATCTTATTCCAGTAACCCTCTTGGCAATGTGATAGAAAGCGCCCTTGAGATAGAACGCTGCAAGGTGGCAGCGGTGTATAACTGTGATCACGTAACGTAATGAAGAAATTCCTTGCAACAAGCGTTCTCTTCCCTCAGGGGTCACATGGAGACGAGGGTTGCCGCGTAGTTCTTTGCTCAACCACACGAGGGCTCTGTCTATCAAATAGGGGGTCAGGGCATGTAGGGAAATCAGGGCGGCACGTCTCTGGAATTAAATGATAAATTTATAAGGAAATTTAATTTGACAGAAAGTTTTGAAGAAACAAATAACTACATGCGTCATCGTTTAGACGAGTACATGTGCGGCATACAAAGTAGATACACATGATTGATTAGCCAAGTAGTCAAATATAACCTACCCATTTTGATGGCACTGCTCTTTTGGAAGGATCTACCTGGACGATACTAACATATTCCTCTCCCAATGTTTGATAACCTGCAAAAAAGCATAAAATCATGAATAACTTATATCTCAGATGCTTAAATAAATATGATATAAATAACATCACTTAAAAATATATTTCCCCAAAAATAGAATACCATTACATCTACTGGCAGTATAATATGCCTACAAGCCAATAAAATTATAATGTTTCAATCTATAATAAATGAAATAAATTAATCACCAGCTAAAGTAGTGAGTGCAAAATAACCAACATCAGCCAAGGCGCTCAATTCGCTTTGCCATCTGACCCATGTTCTAGCTCCTGAAAAAGAAAGCAAGTTCCCGAAAAGGTTAAATTAATTCACAACAATATCTATTACCACTGAATAATATTTAGAGTTTCACTTCAAAGTTTAATCTGTAAAGTTTATACAAACAATATCTCTCTGAAGCGCAACAAATAATTTTAAAGAATATTCATGACCATTGTTAATTTATTTGTTCCAAAGCAATATCATTTTTCCAAGAAAGATGTTGTCAATTTTATTACCATTAAATTGGCAAAGCTGTTTCAAACATACACAATTAGCAAAGGTCATTCACCTAGAAGTGTTTGTGTGATTTCCAAGAGAGACCCCCTGACGTAGCCCTGGTAGTATTCGTCCTTCTGGTTCGAGCGGATCAGTTCTGCTTGCTGAGCTTTAGACAAGGGCATCCTGAAATTGCCAAGCAGAAGGAAATATTAAAAAGATGAATGTTGCATAATTTAGCAACGGATAGGTGCTGATTAATCTCCCATATTAAAAAGAACCTGCGGATTGCCATACAGAGACCATTGCACGTTTTATACACATAGACCATTTAGTTTTTACAGTTAAAGACATTACAAAACAAAAATGTTTTTGATAATTCAAAGACTGAAAGAGAATTAACCCATTATGATAGCCATTGACAGCAAAAGCATGCTCATTAGAGAATTTCTCCACTTGTCATAATTAAGTGCTTTTCTTGGCAGAGCCACAGGCATAGATAATACAATATCTACCATATTTCTCGTTCATTGTTTTAATGGGGTTCATTACCCAGGTGTCTATATGAGACGGGCGTCTATTTGAGACCAGCGTTTATTGTTTTTAACAAAATGTCAATCAAGAAACATTTGAGAATGCGAGGGTAGGCACTGCCGCGCACGCAAGTGAACCTTGCATGGAAACACCTCGGCAGTACATGCAAGACAGTCAATTTTGGAGGGGGTGCATGGAAAATTTAATGCAGACAATATTAGCATTATAACCGGGCATTGGATCAGCCCTAATATTGGTCAAGATTTGCCCCTGTGATGCCAGGGTGTGCAGTCAAAACGGCGATAAACCAGAACGGCTATTCGTGTATTTACCATGACGGTGATGATAAATTTGACTAGAAAACAAGAACGGCTATTTCACTAATTTTTGGTACAATTAGCTTGCAAACTTAGTAATTTTACTTTAACATAATACATTTTGTTATCCAGCATTGTTTCAGTTATTTAAAAGATCATTTAGTTAAGTTTTTTGTTGCTTTTTATCAAGTTTTACACATTTACTAAGTTTTAGCTACATTATAACATGTCAAATTAGACAACAAAAATGTTATGTTATTTTGCTACAAAGTAGCAAATATCATGGATGTGAACTTACTTGCTACAAATTAACAAATATCAGACGTTTTTTTTGTTAAAATATACTTTTCAAAGTGATTTTTTAACTAAAATTGTCATCGCCGTTTTGGACTTTGATCATCGCCGTTTAGGTATTGTTTGTAAATATATGAATAGCCATTCTGGTTTATCGCCATTTTGACTGGCAGTCGATGCCAGGGGGTTGCAAGGAAATATCATGAAGACAATTTTAACATGTTACAGATGTAATACATGTAGGCCTATCATTGCAGGTGTGTGGTCAACCAGGGGACAGCACATTAAACCTGAGACAAATATTTGTCTTAGATTAAACTACTCAACTGGGCTACAGCCTGCACAAATGTACAAAATATCATTTCATGATATATATTGGTCAAGATTTGCCCTGATTTGCCATTTGCCCTGATGCCAGCTTATTGTCTATGAACTGTCTGATTTGGGATTAATAACAGTGACTGTCGTCTTCCTTTAACTAATATATTACCTGTGTAAATAACCAATTTACAAAGTGAAAGTGAAACCAACTGCACATTTCAACTTTCTGAGCGATAATGAATTTCCACTTGGTGGTCACATGTTCTTGGCCACCCAGCGGACGAAAATGTAAACAGAAATGACAGCTGATTTGGGACAAAGATGTAAACTTTAGATAAAGATACCTGTTATCAGTTAAATACTTGTTGCACAATGGAATCTTTGCATCACTGAGTGACTGTAGTGTCTTATCTTAATGTAGGACTATCCACTGACAGTTGTTAAACCTGTTGGAAGGAAAAATCAAGGTTATTCAAAGTGACATGATCATGATATTGATAGATGAACAAAATGTATGAGATAAATATCATTTGTCATGAACTAGGCATACAAATTTAGGCCAAGACTTCATCTTCTTAGTCAGAGACACTTTTCATTTGCAGCTATTGGTATTCACAGAGGTTAATCATGCAGGAGGAATAGTGAGTAAGCTAACTGAATTCAACTGAAGCTCTTACCTGTGCATGTAGAAATTGTTTTTCTGACTGATCATGTGTGAAATCTGCACTCCTGTATAAATATATTTAAAACTTCGACAATTAATACTCACCAGGAATAAACTGAATTTTTCACTCAAGTTCAAGGTGTAGGTCTCTATCAAAATGGCATTCAGAGCATGTCACTTGCATTATTTAAGACAATTTACTCGTACTGCAACACATCGGACCATTACAATTAATTCCATAAGACATGCATTATGTGCACCCATGGTTGCAAGCCAAAGACTTTACTCAAGTGGAGCGATGCCAGAGTTAACGAGTGTCAGGTATCCTTCAGTTAAACGAGGAGACTTCTCGCAATTAGAGCCAAAGGATGTGGATTTCTTCAAGCAATTATTACCGCGCAAGGGACGGGTGCTGACAGAAGCTGACGATGTGGCTGGCTACAATGTGGACTGGTTGCGGATGGTGAGAGGTAAAGTTGTAAAAAAAGGCTTTTTAATCATAAATGTAGAACTACAAAAGTAGAGTCAGTGGGCAGATCCAGAAACACAGGCACGGTGAGCGGATGTCTAAGAATGGGGGAGTTCACATATGAAAATGTAGCCTACTAAATTTATCGGCGAATAAATAACTTTTTTTACATTGTTTACATTAAGATCATCAGGCTTGAGGAAGTTTGGGGGGGGGGGTTTTGAAACTTTGAATCTCTCTAAACCCCCCTCCTCTGGATCCATTACTGAGGATATGATATGTATAGCATTAATATATAAACTTTTATTTTGACAAACCGAATATCAAAAAGATACATGTGTCATCAATAATACAAAGCAAAATCATCAATAATACAAAGCAAAATCAAACTCTAAACTAGTCTACGGAAAGTTAAAAACATGGTTAAGTATATTATCATTACAATACTGGTCCCAGTTCTATTGATTAAACTGTAAATGTTGTTGTTGTTTTTCTTTTGTTTTGTTTTTTCTTTCTTTCTTTAAAGAGTGTCCAATGTCAGTTTAGATTTATTTATCAAGTAAAACATAGTTTAAAAAATGTCCATATAAATGTAATATCAGTCCTTGAAACATTATACAAAAATATGTCGGATTGACCAGCAGCAACTGCTAAAGGCGCTCGAACATAAAATTAGTCCTGTAGATATCCCTAAACAAAAACTACATCTAGTTAGCAATTTACATATCATTCAATGATTCAAACATTATAAGGTATACAGTTGTTAACAAAAATTTAATATTAATGATGCTTAGGAAGATACATGATTGAATGACAAGAATCAAAGATCAAAGACATCTTGATGAATTCTTTCCCAACCCATTGTATATCTTGCCTTGACCTTGTATCATTCATTCTCTTTTTCAGGAACAAGCAGTCTGGTGCTACGACCCAAGACAACCGCAGAAGTATCCGAGATACTGCGATATTGCAATGAACGGACCTTGGCTGTTTGCCCACAGGGGGGCAACACGAGTCTTGTCGGGGGTAGTGTTCCTGTCTTTGACGAAATTGTGATTTCAACGCAGCTAATGAACAAGATTGAATCTATCGATGAAATATCAGGTATGCTGTTTGAGCTTTTCATTTTGATCTTTCAGTTGCCATAGATTTCAGGCAGCCTAAGCATTAACTCACTAACGTGCTGGTGATGAGGTTTTTTAATGACTTTAAATATCTTTTAAATAACTTGTGCTTTGAATAACTACACACTTTTAAAATTTTAGTGAAGTGTAAATACTTCTATTTTCTATTTTACAAGGCTGTAAACTAGGTTTATAAATTAGGTTTATACTGAACTATTGAAAGTTAAAACTGCACATACACCTGTAATTGGCAATTACAAAATATTTCCCTGCAGGAGTGTTGGTGTGCCAGTCAGGGTGCGTCTTGGAGCAGCTTGATGAAGCAGTCAGTCAGCGTGGCCTTACGATGCCCTTGGATCTAGGAGCAAAGGGAAGTTGCCAAATAGGGGGCAATGTGTCGACCAACGCAGGAGGAATACGGTTGCTTAAATATGGATCTCTGCATGGATCTGTGCTGGGTGTTGAAGCTGTAAGTTTGGGATTTACTTTTAGTAAAAATGTGACTTATAATATTAAGAATTTCCCAAAGGTTTATCATGCTGAAGTAACTGAAGCAATGTGCCTTGTAAATTGTGGTAAACAAAATCTTAGTGAAAAATTGCATGTCATTGTCTAAGTCAATGGACATGATTTGACTCCTTTTAATAACAATTAAGTGATAACCTTGATAGCTTCAATTTTATAACTCATGAAGCTTGATTAGAAAAGTTGATTTTTAAAGATTTAATTGCATGTGAAATTGGACTCTAATGCGGTTTGAACTCAGGGCTTCAGATTACAATTTGGGAAAACTTGGAGAGCTTCTATTTCAAAACTCAGAACGCTTTGATTGGAAATTTTGATTTAACAGTTTTAATTGCGATATAATAATAACTTTGCTTTGCAGGTCCTAGCCAATGGGGAAATTGTGGACAGCCTCTCAACCCTCAGAAAAGACAACACCGGTTATGACATCAAGCAGCTATTTATAGGATCGGAGGGGACCCTGGGAATTGTCACTGGGCTCTCAATAATGTGTCCAAGCAAACCTCAAGCTGTCAGTGTGGCTTTTTTGTGTGAGTATCAAGACATAAAATTGTTTTGAGTCTATAGAAATAAAGCAACTGATATTGCAGAAAAAACAAATTTACCGGATACTGTAACTGAAACTAACAAGAAAATTTTTTCAAAAAAAATAGTTGCGATTTTTAAAGCAAATACAGCTTGTTCCACATATTTCACCCCATCTACATTTAATTTCGGCCCGTTCCCGCAAAAAGCGTCATGTTCCGTAACTGCGCATCCACGTTTCATTACGAAATCCCGCGGCCCGCCGTTCAGCAAATTAGGCCCGTCTGCATTTTACTACGACGCTGGCCACTCGTTCTGATGACGAAGCTTCACAGTCTGAAATTCCGAATCTTGGAAAAGCCTCCTGTCGGGAGGCCTGTGGCCATCTATACAGAGGCGAGTGGCTCTAAATAGAGTAACTAAGAACATATCAGCGAAGGGCTGATGCATCGCCTCTAAAAAAGCTTATACGTAGATACCTCGAACTTGTACCAGCAAGTATAGCCTAAATCAGCTGCCTGATATTAAAAGTGACAACGGACGGCACACATTCTCCCACTTGTTAATTGTTGGGCAATTTAAGATTAAAATCTCTTAATTTTCTATTCTATGCTATTATACTTTATTTTTCATATGTTTCTGTAAAAGATCGAAATAAATTGTTATCTTCAGCTACGGACAGCTTTCCGCAAGTGCTGCAGATATTCAAAGCAGCTAAAAGTCAACTTGGCGAGATCTTGTCTGCTTATGAGTTCATGGACTCGGAATCTATGGAGTGCGCTGAGGAAAACTTGAAAGTCACCAATCCTCTTTCTCCAAGCAGATTTTACGTTCTGCTGGAAACTTCTGGGTCGAATGGCGGACATGACGAAGAGAAATTGAACAACTTCTTAGAAAATACCATGAATGAGTCCCTGGTTACAAACGGCACCATAGTTACGGAACCTTCTAAAGTCAAAGTAGGAACATTTTGTTTCAATAGTTATTCATTAAGAAACAGTTCTAATTTTTAAGAAAATAACAATTTTATTTTGAGCAAAATCGTGTGGCAAAGATTAGGGTGTGTAAAATATTTTGTGAAGCCTATAATTTAAGAACAGTATGATATTCTCAGGAGTTACATGAATGAAACAACTCCATATATTTATGAGTTACATAAATGTATGGTATATTTCACTAAAATGACAGCACTGTGTTTTTTTGCAGTCAATTTGGAGTTTGAGAGAGAGGCTGGCGGAAGCACTGTTGCATGATGGGTACAACTACAAATATGACCTATCCGTACCCTTGGACAAGTTCTATGACCTGGTTGAGGAAAGTAGGTCACGCTGCGGAGATAACGTTGTGAGGGTGATTGCTTATGGCCACGTTGGTGATGGTAAGTATGCTAAATCAATTGCTCTTTGTGAATGGTCTGAACTGACCCTAGAGGGCTGCACCATTTCTATTTATCCATTTACATATCTTATCTTACCTGACCTGAGAGGTCTGCATTGAAATCTCTTTTGATTTGTTCCTTTGGTGCAAAAATTCATTTTGTAGCATTTAACATTTTAAGTCAAGTCGGGTATTATTACCAATATATGGGTGAGATATAATTGAATTTAGCTGCAAAGTATCAGCGCTTTAACCTTACCCTAAGCATTGCTCAGCCTATTAGGTATGATAAAATTGCTTCACTGGCGTAATTATATTACTTATATTTATGGTAAAGTATGAGTATATAACTTGTCATTTGCAGCCAACCTCCACCTTAACTTCACTTCTCGGGAGTACAGCAAGAAAGTCCATTCTCTGATTGAGCCTTTCGTTTATGAGTGGACGTCAAAACACTCTGGAAGTATCAGTGCTGAGCACGGCTTGGGATTCATGAAGAAGAACTACATAGGATACAGCAAGGCTGCCCCTGTCGTCAACTTGATGCAAAATATTAAAAAGGTCATGGACCCCAAAGGGATTTTGAATCCTTACAAGACTCTTCCATCCAGTGATAACTAGATTGGATTTGTATACATGTATATATATATTAAATATATATATAAATTTCACAAGAAGGTTTCTTGAAAAATTACAAATATATATAATATGAACTTATCAATATATGCATTTTTTAAATGCTCAGTAAATAGCTTTTATTGGTAACTTGTTACATCGTTATCATTTGTTATGTAAATATACAGAACTGTTATTGATTGTTGTTATTTTAAATCATTTTATGGTTACATCTATTTAGTATTATTTTCATGAGAAGTGCATGTTTTCATCAATCTGTTAAGGTAGGCTGGTATGCAGAAAAGTGTATCTCCCTCTCTGATAATGACAAGTGCCTATAATATAATTGTATGCATAGGCCTATGAACATATGAATTTTATTAAAGCGTAATAAAAGTAAGAACTTCAGTAGAAACTTGAGTATGTTCAGCTAGACTGTTACTGCGCTTCAATATGACTTTTATTAATTTTATTAAGGAGAGAAGGATGCATAAATTTCCGTTTTGGATTGATCCCAGCCCTTTTTCACAGTTGGCAGTTGGGGGAGAGGCCGATCCCTCCAAATTTGGAAAACGCTAGAAATTCAGACAAGAAGGCTCAAAATTCAGGCAGATGTGGTCAAGTAGACGTTTTTGAAAATCAATTATTTCCAGGCAGTTTCATTTGAGATATAATGAAACCTATATTCTTTGTTGTCCAGTTATCCTCTCATGTTTGAGTGTTTGTCTCGAGGTATAAGCCAGTTATTCACCTTGGGATCAGGAATATGTGTTTATCACACCTCGGGCTAAAGCCCTCGGGTGATAAATCACATATTCCCTCTCCGTGGTGAATAACCTGAAGCTATACATATTGCTCGCCCTTCCAAAAAGGCCTGCATCTGATGTACCTGTAGGATTGATTGCGCTTATATATGTATCTTAGTAATTACTGGTATGTTGTTTCTTTTGGTATTGTGACTATTTATTAGTCTTTGGACAAAGGAATCGGGAGTTACTTCTTTCAAGATAATCTTGAAAGAGTTATTATCTACAGACTTTAATAAATTTTGTCTTGAGATATTATAATGAATATCATGTGCAAATGAAGTTTTTGCACTTACACGTATGTCGTTTGGTTTGGTTAATTTGTATTGTGCCTTTCTTTGAATATTTCTACTGCGAAAAATTGAAAATGTTAAGCAATGATTATATCATTATTAACATGTGAATTTCATAAAAAGGTGAAAATTAATCTACAGTTATAGCAGAAAATGTCTAGCATATTAGACATGTGAATTTCATAAAAATAAGGGAAATATATAATGTAGAGACACTCTGTTCTTAATAGCAAGACAATTCATTTCTTCGATCATTTGCATGTAAAATCTATGTTTTGTCTTCTTGAAAAAAACTATAATCTCCCAGAAATTAAATAGTTTATTAATGACATGTACAGCATGTGCATTTAATTTGTAAGGAATGAAAATATAAAAATTTTTCGGACAGTCCAAATGTCAAGCACAATGTCGTTTGACGCATTAAGACCAATTGATAACTTAAGTACATTGGAATGGCTGAAGTAATTTGAGACTGTCCCAAGATATTTCTGTTATTGTTTTGCTGACTTTTCTCATTTCTTAAAGCAGCTCTAGCGTTAGTCTCAGATGAAGCCGGTTCCGAATTTCTGGTTCCTTCTTAGTCTCTTCAAAGTTCCTTGAGTTAGTTCCAATTTCACAATGGTTCTTCGCTACTCCTCAGTCCTCTGCCTTCTGAGTTGCTTTTAGTCCCTCAATTCCTCCTTCTGAGTGACTTCTTAGGCCCCCGATTACAATAACTTCTGATTGCCTCAACAGACCATTCTTAGTTTCTTACAATTTCCACTGCCATCCGTTCCTTCTCAATTCCTTTGTAGGTTTACCACAGAGCAATCAGTCACATCATGATTTCATGAAAACTCATCTTGAATGGTTGGACTCAGTCACATCATAAGGTCTTGAAGCTTCTTAAGACTCACCTTCAATGTCTAGAATCAGTCACATGCCAAAATTGGGGATTGCCAGCATATTAAAATAAGTCAAAAAGCCATAGCTTCAATCCCTGGTGATTGATTTGAATTAAACTCCTAATGCTTAGGCATTAGAACAAAAAGCAATTAGGCAAAATTATTTACTTTTCGAGGCAAAAAACCAAAAAATTGAAATTTCACTCGCTCTATGCTTCGAAACTTTTCCGGATTTAGGTATACCTTTCACTTATGTAATTTTTGTTTAACATAAGAGATGGTAGTTCTGTAAACTGTTCCACTTTGACGCTAGGGGCACTGTCTCACTGTGCCTGCCGTCTCACTGTGCCCCGCTCTCCCCTATGTCATGAAGACCTGTCTTGAATGGCTAGAATTAGTCACATCATGAGGTCTTGGAAACTCATTTTGAATGTTTAGAATCTGTCACATTAATACAATGTCATGAAAACGTGTCTTGAAATGTCTAGAATCAGTCACATCATCATGCCATGAAAATGCATCTTGAACGGCTAGAATCAGTCACATCATGATTTCATTAAAGCTCAACTTTAATGTCAAGAATCAGTCACATTATGTCATGAAAATTCATTTTGAATGGCTAGAATTGGTCACATCATGAGGTCTTGAAAACTCATTTTCAATGTTTAGAATCAGTCACATTAATATAATGTCATGAAGACCCTTCTTGAAGTCTATAATCAGTCATATCATGAGGTCTTGTAAACTCATCTTGATTGTCGAGAATCAGTCACATTAATATTATTTCATGAAAACTTGTCTTGAATGACTAGAATCAGTTACATCAATATGATGTCTTGAACGGCAAGAATCAGAGCTCTACAAGATGATGCCATGCCAATTCATCTTTAATGGCAAGTATCAGTCATGTCATGATGTCATTTAAGCTCAACTTGGATGTCAAGAATCCATCACATTAATATGATGTCATGAAAATTCATCTTAAATGGCTAGAATCAGTCACATCATGAGGTCTAAATGAACTTGTCTTGATTGTCTAGAATCAGTCACATTAATATGATGTCATTAATATGATGTCATAGAATCGGTCACATCATGAAGTCTCGAAAAGTCATTTTGAATGTCCAGAATCACTCACATCAATATGATGTCATGAAAACTTGTCTTGAATGACTAGAATCAGTTACATCAATATGATGTCTTGAACGGCAAGAATCAGAGCTCTACAAGATGATGCCATGCAAATTCATCTTTAATGGCAAGTATCAGTCATGTCATGATGTCATTTAAGCTCAACTTGGATGTCAAGAATCCATCACATTAATATGATGTCATGAAAATTCATCTTAAATGGCTAGAATCAGTCACATCATGAGGTCTTGAAAACTCATTTGAATGTCTAGAATCAGTCACATTAATATGATGTCATTAATATGATGTCATAGAATCGGTCACATCATGAAGTCTCGAAAATTCATTTTGAATGTCCAGAATCAGTCACATTAATATAATGTTATGAAAACTCATCTTCAAGTCTAGAATCAGTCACATCATGAGGTCTTGGACACTCATTTTGAATGTCTAGAATCACTGTCCTGTAAACTCATTTGAATGTCTAGAATCAGTCACATTAATATGATGTCCTGAAAAGAATCAATCACATTATTATGATGTCATGAAAACGTGTCTTGAAATGTCTAGAATCAGTCACATCATCATGCCATGAAAATGCATCTTGAACGGCTAGAATCGGTCACATCATGAGGTATTGAAAACTTGTTTTGAGGAGCTAGAATCAGTCACATCATGATATCATTAAAGCTCAACTTTAATGTCAAGAATCAGTCACATCATGATGTAATGAAAATTCATTTTGAATGGCTAGAATTGGTCACATCATGAGGTCTTGAAAACTAATTTGAATTTCTAGAATTAGTCACAATAATACGAAAGTCTTGGTGTAACAAATGTTATTGATGCAATCGACCAATTGTTCAAAACTTGACTTCTGGTAGACTGAATTTATCAAAATATGTCTTAAATTAAAACTAAATCATTCTTCGCATTGTTTATATTGTGAAAATAAAGTTTCTTCTCATTAAGAATATTCTGCAAATTAATTGTGAATCTGCTTCTTTCTTTTTTTTTTTTTAAGGGATGGGGAGGGTGGCCCCTTGATAGCGACATCATAGATGTCTTAAAGGGGTCACCCATCTTGAAGCAATTGCTATTTTTTAAATTTTGAAATATTGAAATATTGTGGATGTTTGCTTTGAGAGAAATAAAATATCTGAATCTGAATCTGCTAAAATTATGCAAAAATGTAAGAGTATTTGGCCATGGTTTAACAAAATGAAAAAAACTCACTATGGTCAACTTAACTAGAAATTTCGATCGCAAGCGAATCAAGCAATTGGAGGTTTGCCAATGTTTGTACGTTTTTGATGAGTTTTCATAAAACTACATCCTTGATACCTTGGCTTGCGAGGGTGATAAAACTCATGAATTGGAACGATTGCCAGGCTATATTACACCAATATGTAACATTACACCCATTTGTAACATTACACCCATTTACAACATTACACCCATTTGCAACATTACACCCATTTGCAACATTACACCCATAGGCAACATTATACCATTGGCAACATTACACCATTGGCAACATTATACCCATTGGCAACATTACACCGTATGGCAACATAACACCCATTGGCAAAAATAAACCATTGGCAACATTACACCCATTTGCAACATTACACCCATTTGCAACATTACACCCATTGGCAGCATTACACCCATTGGCAGCATTACACCCATTGGCAACATTACACCATTTGCAACATTTCACCCATTGGCAACATTACACCCATTGGCAACATTACACCATATGGCAACAATACACCCATTGGCAACATTACACCCATTTGCATCATTACACCCATTGGCAATATTACACCCACTGGCCACATTACACCATTGGCAACATTACACCCATTTGCAACACTACACCCATAGGCAACATTACACCCATTGGCAACATTACACTCACGGGCAACATTACACCATTGGCAACATTACACCCATTTGCAACATTACACCCATAGGCAACATTACACCATTGGCAACATTACACCCATTTGCAACATTACATCAATTGGCAACATTACACCCACTGGCAACATTACACCCACTGGCAACATTACACCCACTGGCAACAGGTAACATTACACCCATAGGTAACATTACACCATTGGCAACATTACACCAATATGTAACATTACACCCATTTGCAACATTACACCCATAGGCAACATAATACCATTAGCAACATTACAACAATTCATGACATTCCATCCATTGGCATAACACCATTTACAACATTACACCATTGGCAACATTACACCCATAGACAACATTACACCCATTGGAACATTTCACCCATTGGCAACATTTCACCCATTGGCAACATTACACCATTGGCAACATTACACCCATTGGCAACATTATATCCATTGGCAACGTTACACCCATTGGCAACGTTACACCCATTGGCAACGTTACACCCATTGGCAACATTACACCAATTGGCAACATTACACCAATTGGCAACATTAGACCATTGGCAACATTACACCCATTTGCAACATTACACCCATTGGCAACATTACACCCATTGGCAACATTACACCATATGGCAACATTACACCCATTGGCATCATTACACCCATTGGCAACATTACACCCATTGGCAACATTACACCATATGGCAACATTACACCATATGGCAACATTACACCCATTGGCAACATTACACCATTGGCAACATTACACCCATTGGCAACATTACACCCATTGGCATCATTACACCCATTGGCAATATTACACCCATTGGCAATATTACACCCATTGGCAACATTACACCATTGGCAACATTACACCCATTGGCAACATTACACCCATTGGCAACATTATACCCATTGGCAACATTACACCCATTGGCAACATTACACCATTGGCAACATTACACCCATTGGCAACATTATACCCATTGGCAACATTATACCCATTGGCAACATTACACCCATTGGCAACATTACACCCACTGGCAACATTACAGCATTGGCAACATTACACCCATTTGCAACATTACACCCATTGCCAACATTACACCCATTGGCAACATTACACCCATTTGCAACATTACACCCATTGGCAATATTACACCCATTTGCAACATTACACCCATTGGCAACATTACACCCATTGGCAATATTACACCCATTGGCAACATTACACCCATTGGCAACATTACACCATTGGCAACATTACACCCATTGGCAACATTACACCCATTAGCAACATTATACCCATTGGCAACATTACACCCATTGGCAACATTACACCCACTGGCAACATTACACCATTGGCAACATTACACCCATTTGCAACATTACACCATTGGCAACATTACACCCATTGGCAACATTACACCCATTGGCATCATTACACCCATTGGCAATATTACACCCATTGGCAATATTACACCCATTGGCAACATTACACCATTGGCAACATTACACCCATTGGCAACATTACACCCATTGGCAACATTATACCCATTGGCAATATTACACCCATTGGCAACATTACACCCACTGGCAACATTACAGCATTGTCAACATTACACCCATTTGCAACATTACACCCATTGCCAACATTACACCCATTGGCAACATTACACCCATTTGCAACATTACACCCATTGGCAATATTACACCCATTTGCAACATTACACCCATTGGCATCATTACACCCATTGGCAATATTACACCCATTGGCAATATTACACCCATTGGCAACATTACACCATTGCAACATTACACCCATTGGCAACATTTCAACCATTGGCAACATTTCACCCATTGGCAACATTACACCATTGGCAGCATTACACCCACTTGCAACATTACACCATTGGCAACATTTCACCCATTTGCAACATTACACCAACTGGCAACATTACACCCATTGGCAACATTACACCCATTGGCAATATTACACCCATTGGCAATATTACACCCATTTGCAACATTACACCCATTGGCAACATTACACCATTGGCAACATTACACCCATTGGCAACAATACACCCATTGGCAACATTATAACCTTGGCAACGTACACCATTGGCAACATTACACCCATTGGCAACGTTTCACCCATTGGCAATGTTACACCCATTGGCAACATTAGACCAATTGGCAACATTAGACCATTGGCAACATTACACCCATTTGCAACATTTCACCCATTGGCAACATTACACCCATTGGCAACATTACACCCATTGGGGTATCCTCACCCTGAAGGGACACCCCCTAGGACTACCCCCAGGAGGCACCCCCTTATCTATCATCTTTCTTTCTATCTATCTATGAATGTGTCATGAGTATTAATTGCCATCAGTTGCTAATTGCTATTTTGAGTAGTGTCAAAGAAGTGTCAAACATATTTGCCAATCCAATTGAACAGTTAAATACAGTTGACAGAGCAAGAGAGTCTTGAAAGAATAGCTTGGTCAATTGACCAGAATAATATTAAGCACCAATTTGGGGACTCTTCACCAATATACACAAGATGGCGCTCATGGTGATTGGTTGCTAAGGTAAACATGATCAGAGAGCCATTTGTGTGAGAGCTGCTTCAGGTGGCAGATGAATTAGTGGAAAAATAAAGAAATAGACAATCCCAGTTGAGCAAATGGAACACTTTCTCGCATCTACAATGCTCATAGTGCAAGTGTGTAGAATTGTAGACCCCTGGATCATGCATAAGTATGATTGAAAAGCGATACAAAATTTCTTTGCAATTTGTAAGGAGGGCAAACCTCCAATAATAATAATAATGATATAGCATGATTTTATATAGCGCCCATTCAAGATAAATCTGTTCACCGGCGCTGACCATACTGAATGGCAATCATACCAATCATTATAGTGAACTTCATGATCATGTGGAACAATGTTATCATGAAGTTAACCGAAGTAAGATTTTTTCATTTTGTTGCTAAATGCTGACATTTTTGCATAATTTTAGCCATTTTGCAGTAAATCAAGACACTTTTTCAGCACTACTTTTCGTGTGCAATACTAATTTTGTCCAAGCACACTTTGGACATACTGTCATTATCAATTTTCAGAATATTCTGAAGGGTAGGAAACTTTATTTTCAGGATATAAGCAAGGCGAAGACGATTACCTTAAATTTAAGCCATATCTTGTTAAAATCGGTCTACCACAAGTCAAGTTATTAATGATTGTGTCAATAACATTTGTTGGAGAGAAGACTTTCGTACAGGACCGTATGATTTCATGAAAACTCATCTAGATCAATTGTCTAGAATCAGTCACATCAATATGATGTCATAGAATCAGTCACATCATGAGGTCTTGAAAACTCATTTGAATGTCTAGAATCAGTCACATTAATATGATGTCATAGAATCAGTCACATCATGAGATCTTGAAAACTAATTTTGAATGTCTAGAATCAGTCACATCAATATGATGTCATGAAAACTCATCTTGAATTGCAGGAATCAGTCATGTCTTGAGGTCTTGAAAACGTCAATGAATGTCTAGAATCAGTTCCGTTCATATGATTTCATGAAAACTTTTCTTGAATGGCTAGAATCAGTCACGCCATCATGCCATGAAAATTCATCTTGAATGACTATCTTAGAATCAGTCACATGATGAGATCTTGAAATCTCTTCTTGAAAGTCTAAAAACAGTCACACCATGAGATCTTGACAACTCATTTTGAATTTCTAGAATCAATCACATGAATATGATTTCATGAAAACTTAAACTTGTCTTGAAAGAGAGATTCAGTCACATCATGATTTCATGAAAACTTATTTTGAATGGCCATAGTCACTTCATAATGTCATGAAGTGTCAACTTGAATGTTTAGAATCAGTCAAATTACGAGGTCTTGAAAATTCATCTTGACTGTCTAGAATTAGCCACATCAATAAGATGTCATGAAAAGTCGTCTTGAATGGCGTGAATAAGTCACAATATGATGTCATGAAAATTAATTTTAAATGTTTAGCGTGTGATATTAGTTTTCGCTGAACGGGCAGCACAAGCAGCACAAGCAGCAACAGAACAAGTAGTGAAGAAAACTTATTATGTTTTTATGCGTTAGACAAAATACTCAATAAAAATATAGGTATAGAATAGGCATAGATGGTGAATTTTTTCTCCTATATTTTTTAGCTTTTATTGAATTTCACTATATGGTTACACATTTTTTTCTGAAGTTTAAAATAGACGTAAATTTTTCATATAATATCCATCCATGACGGAGCCTGCATGCAATATTGTTTTATGATCTGTTGTCACATGGGTAGTCAAGATGGAGCTGTTGTTGTGTTAATGTGTTTCCTGTTTGATCATAATAATGGGTATTAATCAATTATCTCTTTTCTCAGTACCCCATAAGCAGTACCAGCCAAGCAGCTTCTGTTGTAAAAACCAACTAACTGCACTAAAATGGCTCTCTGTAGCCTCAAAGTAACCTTTTACAAATAATTTTGCTATACCTGTATAGTAAACATTGCTTATGGGGTACTGCTTTTCTTTAACAGGACAGAAACATGGACCATGTATGAAAGTGACCAAATGCATGGCTACAACTGATTCAATAGTGACACAAATGACTTTAATATGCACATGCCGAAACACAAAACCTGCCACGAGACAATACAAAAATCAATGCAAAATTATAGAGCAATTCATTTCAAAACATAGTTCAAGATTGTTCATATTTGGCACCATCACACAATTTGATTCAAAGCACGTGCACACTGAGACACTGTTGCATGCAATATTTTCCACCCAGTCTGGTGAAAGTGAGAACTATTAGCTGCTGCCACCTGGAACAAAAGTTAGTTTTGTATGCTTCAGAATTGAGCTCCAAAGAAATAGTTCAAATTCATGACACATTCACAAAGTTTCTATTCAACATTGAGGTAAGCCAGAGTAATGCCCGAGTCTCACGGCATGTTACGGAGAACTTTTTTACCACTGAGCTGAATTCTAGGAAAAAAATGACCATCCCGGCGACATACAATGTTTATAAAACCATTACATAATTAATTAAAAGCATATCACGGCGGGGTTCTTTTTGTTCACTGCAGGGAAGAAAAGTTGTACGCCATCCCCAAAAGTTCGCCGGGGGAAAGGAATTTCCTCCTCCTGAGGGATACTTTTATATCGCCCCGAGATATAAAAAGTACCCCTCAGGGAACCTATAACTGCCCCTCAGGGAACCTATTTCACCGCAGCGGGATGTCAAAAACTGCCGGCGAGGCTTCAAATGTCCCCCCAGGGGCAGGAAAGGTCCCCGCGGGGGCAGGAGAGGTCCCCTCAGGGGCTGGGGATGTCCTAATATCCCGCTTGAGATGTTTTTGAGACGTTCTCACTGAAAAAATCCACGCCGGACATCCAAAAATCACGAAAATTTTGGGCTCTGTTCCGCTGTCATGAAAAAAAGTTTGTACCTGTTGAATCTTTTTTGACATCCACGGCGCAGTTTTTCCTCTTCTAGGAACCCCTGAGGGGAACAAAAACTTCCCCTGGGGGGATGTGAAAAGTCGACGGCGGATCACCCAAATTCATCCAAATTACCAGGAAATATTTTGACGCCGATTTAAATAGTTCTCCGTAACGTGCCGTGAGACTGGGGCGTAAGACTCGCCAATCACATGCTTTAAGGAAGTAGACAAGGCCATCAGCATACTCAGAAGCAGCCCTGGTTTCTTCCTGACAAAAGTTTGTGTGTTCTTCACAATGGTTCTCCACAATGGGTTTATGTGGACCGCTCACTGGAGCTCGCAAAATTTCACACTTGCCACAAGGTGGCAACACATGACAGCATATGTTCTGCCAAGGCTGGAAAAAGTAGTGGCAATGAAACAGCGGTCCACTTGTAGACAGGGAATATATTTTAGCTGCAAAAATGTTTATGCAACATTAGCCTTTTTTATGATATTTCTTGATTATCAAAGACATGGCTTGTTGCATGGGGTTGTAAGATGTGTCTTGCTCTCTGCAGGGAACATACTTGTCACCACATGACACAACAATGCTGTTACATAACTCAGACTTCATGGCTTCAATCCTCAATTATGTGCTGGCTGATCACTAAAACATTACATTGTATATACAAATAATATCAGTACAAGCGATTGGGAAACACAAACGACATTAGATTATTACACATGTGTGCTTGCAGCAAATCTGCTTTTCAAGAGGAAGGACAGGGCCACTTCACCATGAAAATTGCCCTTTGTGAGAAATGATGCAGATGATCTGTCAAGATCCAGCAAAAGATCAAAGTGTTAGTTTCAATATCTGTTGGGTATACATTGTAATAGGTTGCTCCTGAGTACTTGGCTTGAGGACCGGCCCTTTAGCTTAACTGGTTAGTTGCGGATTTTACGGGTAATGCGTTACATGGTGCATTGGTCAAGAGAGGTTGAAATCCGGCTTGTGCTGGCAGGTGGCATTTAGGTGAGATTGTTGACTCGATTGTGCCATATCTCATGAAATTTGGGGGATATAGTGAAGTTTTTCAGGATAAGGGAACTAAGGTGGTTACTAAGACATGAAACACCCACTTATGAGCTACTTAGGTACTAACACTAGTAGCCATGGCCCCTTAAATGGGTCCTTACAGCATATTTGGCTACTTATGACAACTGTTAGGCACCTAAGAATCCACTAACAGCCAAACATAAGTACTTATGGGTACTTATGTTAGTTCCATCCACTTGCAGAGCATGAAGTCTACTAAGAATGTCCCCTAAGAAGGATTACAGAAGTGAGAATGCCTGAGGTGAAAATCCTTTGTTTGACAAACTTTGCAGATTTCATTTCGCATTGGTTCATCAAGCCCATACTGAGGAAAACACACCAGTTAACTGACTTGCATTGTTTTACCAACACATACATAATCTTGATAAAACTGACAAATCAAGAAGTGCAGCAGCAAACCCGCGACTGCACACACAGTTCTGTTGCTGGAACAATATGATGGAGCATGTGCCATCAAGTTTTCTGTAAGAAAATACCTTGATATACATGCCAAAGTTTCAGATATGTACGAATCAAACTGTTTATTGGAAGGATGTTGGATGAGGGGGTGGGGTCTAGACCAAAACATAATTACTTGATTTCTAGTGCCTCTAAATCAATACAATTGGTTTGAATTGAATAAAATTATCAAAGAGATAGAAAATCTTCCAAAACCAAAAAAAAAAATTGTACTGTAAATGCTACATGCATTCCAAAATTTACTCTAATTCTCACTAGGGAGACTGGGGCAAGTTGTAACTTTTATAAACCATCGTTAATTTGAAACTAAATCAGGCAGATGATTCCCTAATTTGATACATGAAGCTAGTGTTGGAGGTTCGAGACCTGCCTCCATTGATGGTCATATTCTGATGGTGTGGGCCTTGGCTCAGTCTCAGCTGCACCAGACAAAAATGTCATTTTTGATTGTGGAAATTCTGTACTCCAAATTTATAGATAAAACTTACAATTGGCCAGTGCTGAATTAGCAACATGAATGTCTCCTGCCACATGTAACTTATAATTTCACATGTTTAACTGACATATTGTCAGAATTGTGAGTAACACTTAAGCTGTAATTTGAGTGAGATTGTCCCAAAACCAATTTTGGAGTGACTGGTGGCATGATATGATACATTTGGACAACCAATAAATTGTGTCAATATAAGATACCATAACAAACCAGTTATATGCTGCAAATATTATATGAATGATTAAAATATGTGAAAAAAAAAGGAAAATACAACGTAAGTTTAAAAAAGGGGATCAACCAACCTGACTAATCCAGTGATAAACTTTACAGCAACACAGGGTTCAGATGTGCAACCTAGAACTCTTTGTGAAGGTCCACCATTATCTCCCTAATTGTTGTGTCCCATTGTTTTAATTGCTTCACAAAGTACGTTTTTAAAATAGAAAATCACCCCAAGGCAAAAACGACACAACTTACCTTAGTCTCCCCTACTTTTTTTTTGTAAAAATTTGAATAATGCACAACTGCACATGTATCAGACCCCACTGACAAATGTTAGAAATATCCATTCCACAATATTTATGTTAATGTACATGTTTGAAGAAGGAGGATGCATACACCAAATTCATGGTGTTAACAGAAGGCCTCGGTTTAACAATGTATTTTTTGTGGTCTTATACGGATCGATTAAGTTTGATTTTTGTGTACGTAATTTAAAGCTTTGCCGAAGGTTTAAATGCTCATATTTGCTGTAATGCATGTAAACCTTGTCATATTGCACTGTGGGTTTGCTCAACGAAGTCTATGCTTGCACACAATCTGGTATAAGTTTATTTCACACATTAGGATATTTATATTTAATCTCAATATTATGACAAACACAAAAACTTTGCAATGAAATTATATAAAAGCTGAGAAAACAGTTCTGTAATCCCTCTAAGGAACCTCCACCAAGCATAAGGGGCCTTGGTGTCTTAGTAGCCAGCTAAGTTCCCTTATCCTGAAAAACTTCATCAGGTTGCTCCTGTGAGCACTTAGCTTGGGGTTTGGCCCTTCAGCTCAACTGGTTAGATAGCGGACCTTTAAGGGGAATGTGTTTCAGTGAGTTGGTGACTGACAAACAAAATTAAATAATTATGGATCTGACAACATGTGTATTCGCACAACAATCGTTTATGATACATTACGTCGGTCGTGACAAATCAAATGGCCCATATCGATACGGTTCCCGTATCAGCTTTCGTGAATCACAAAGTATACATTTCAGATAGAAATTGTCTGATCCTTTCCCATACAAATTGTAATAGCTCTAGGTAATGCCTTTTTCTCCTCAGTAACTAAAATTGTTTCTTATCTTGATGAAAGTGTGTACAACATAATATATTGCATATACCATAATACCTCAGTGAACTTTTATAAATTTTTAATATTAAATAAAATAGATTGTATGTGTGTGTCTTTATTATGTTAAACCAATCTGGGTAGCTAAGTGGTTATGTTTCAGGCGTGCTCTGCTGGGAGTCTTTCTCCATGGATTCAAACTCCGGGAGGGGAGCCTAAATTATTCGGAGGACCTTCTTGAGCAAAATCCTCGACGTCATTCAAATGAGTCATTATATTGGCGGTGCCTTGTATTAGTGTCTGTGCTGGTCAAATAAAAGCACCCTGAACTTGATTTATTAGAGGGCTGCACTTTTCGATGTCTATCTGTCTATTTGTTTATCTGTCCATCAATTGAAAAAGAAGCAGATTGACTTCTGAAATCACCCCAATGACTGAAAATACAAAAAAGGAGAAATATGAATTTCGCTTCCATTCAGATATTAACAAAAGAACATAAGGGGGGACCAGATGATCTTGATCTTAACGACTGCGTATTTAAGCAGATTTGGAGAAAATGTTTTTGGTCAAGAAAATAATTATTGAAGAGACTTGTGATTTTCTGTTTATTAATTTGTTTCGCAATAAATTACAAATAGGCCTACTGGTTTTTTTTTCGATCATGCACCAAGGGCGACAGAGATCGACAGCTTCACAAGAACGATTCAATAACATTGAACCGCAAGAACCGCAAAAGAATTATAGCTTGACCAAAATAATAAATCAGCAAAATTACAGAATAACAAAAATAACTTTTTATACTTACGTAAGTTGTTTCACAAAGCCCGCCTAATGATGCAGTACCGCAGTCTAAATCGTGCCACTTACGCGGGTCGGGTATGTAGATCATGACACAACGCGTGGCTGGGTGGCCGGGTTCTCCAGTCTCAAATTCCTCATACACCATCGTGGAGTTATCCACCTCCCATTTGAAGCTGCTCAGTTGGTTGTCCCCGACCACGTCCCTCAGTCCAATGTAGATGTGTGTAACCGGACTAGTCTCAGCTACAATTAAAAGTTTATCATGACATGAATTTATCAAAATAAATAAAAATTGCACTTTGCACTGAAAAAAAGGTTAAACAGCTTTGTGTGAAACAGCAACACCAGCTGCTGGATACCGAATATATTACCGGATAGTTGGAACCGGATTTTGTGTAAATTCAGACAAGGGTTATATAGGGATGCACGGATATCCGGCAAGGTATCCGGTATCCGGCCAGATATTGGAATTTGCAGGATATCCGCCATTATCCGGTATCCCGCAGAATTAGTGTGTCAAAACCGGATATCTGGGATGCTCAAAAATAAGGGAAAAGCTTGAAAAATGTTGATAATAAATGAAAGAATGTTAGAAGAAGAGAGTCAAAAACATGATGTAACCAGCTTCAAATTTATACTCAGTTACGGAGCAGAAAAAAAAATTTATCATAAAGTTCGAATGCTAAAAGACGTCCTTTTTTGCACATTTACAACTATCCGGTTAATATCCGGTATCCAGCAGTTGGTGTTGCTGGATTTTTCGGTATCCGGTATTTGGCTATTTTCACTATCCGTACATCACGACTAGGGTATGCTTATTTCTGACATTTTTTTGATCAAATCACACAAAAAATTTATCAGGATTGTAAATTTCCTTGTCTATTTCAAATAAAATAAACTTCTTGTCTGATATATACACATAATTTGGATGGACACCAGCTGACGTTCATTTTGTCTGTTTTACACAAACCTTTTTTACAGTGTGCGACTCATTATAGCTGATGGCCAAGAGGCACACTAAACACAACATAAACACAACATTGCCAATTTGATGAGAGCTCGTCTATTGGTAACATAGAAGATGTATGGTAGAAATTACGTTGCCTCAACATGAACACAACATTGAGGTTTTTTCATAATGTTGCGACCACTTTGCATGCTCGAGTCATATTGTTGACGTTGCATCACTATGTTGTGACAATGTCATTTCTTCCAATGAGTTCCATACAATTATACATAATTTTCACGAAAATTGTGACATCTCATCCATTGATCTCCTAACTGGTGCTGACTTTAGCTGTTTCAAGTGAGAGTTTCTCTTTGTGTTTCACAAATTTTTAGTACACATATTCTCCAAGCCAATACTCTGTATTAGGGTGGACGGAAAAAACCTTTTGTTGGAATTTCAATGTGCCAGTAGTATAGAAAGTTTGTAATGCCCAGAAAATGAAAATTGGTGCCAAAAAAATTGTGGCATGCGATTTGTGCAGGGCCACTTCGGCTTTTATGAAAATGCATATTTTCAGTTATTTCGCATGCTTTTTTAGACCTTTTTTGGCCTGAGTCAGCTTCCTTGGTTTCAGAAGGTTCAATAGATGCTTAAATCTTCTTTGAAAGCCATTTTGGATATGAAACACCATAAACAGGTTGCTTATATTTAAGAGATAGCCATTTCTGGGTAATTGCCAGGAATCAGATTTTGGCTTTTTTTGCTAAAAATTGCCCCAAAAAAATTGAAAATATCGGAATTGACCCAACAATTGCAATTACCCCGAGTCATCCCTAATTTCCTAAAAAGCACTTCCAGCATATTATCTGCATCAATTTGTGGTTTCAGTTTCCGGTATACGGGTAGTTCCATAAAGTTATATTTATAGATTTGACACTTTAGCAGCTTGTGTTATGTGTTGCCCTACCATTACACCTCAGTTATTTCATTGTTAAGTAGGGATGAGGCCAGGTAATAGGGACTAACTCACATGATGTACGTCCCACACAATGACATTTCGCCTAGTAGCTCAGGTCCTATTGCACTTGGAACTTTGGTTGATGGCTTGTCTGATACTCCTTTTATACCTGGCCTCATCCCTATTGAACAATGAAATAACTGAGGTGTTGGGCTACACAAGCTGCTAAAGTGTCAAATCTGTAAATCTTCCTTTAAGGATGCACAATATGGTAAGCACATGCATGTTACATAGTTGTAATCGTCATTGAAATGCAAAATTTCTCAAATTGTACGACATTACAACACATGACCAAGTGAAAAGTTCATTTAATATTGAATAGGGATCACAAAAAGCCTACCATACTTACACTGAAAGAAAGAGGCCATGTCTGTGGCTTTCTTAGCAGAGTCAATTTTGACGATGGTTCCTCCTCTAGCAGAACATTGAGAAATCTTCTGAGCAAATGTTCCAGGGGTGCCATCCAAGTGAAAACAGGTGTAACCACTGAGCTTGAATCCAAATGGGCATAGCTTTTCAGCTACAAAAGTCCAAAGCTAAGTATTCAATAGTTCAAGAAACATGGATTACAGTCTGTAAATTTGATATGTGGTGAAAAGAAAGGGCCATCTTATTGTGAAAAATGCACTTTTTGACTGATGATAGCTGATGATGTTTCATTATCATACATTTAACATGGGAACCATTGAGGCTGTTTGATTAGTCATGGTCAAGAAAAGGCCATTTGATGTCAAAACTGACGTCAGAGTAAAAATGAGATGCATAATGCTTTCCTTTGGCAGTCACCAACATCCAACAAGCAGTATTAGTCTCCTTAAATCAAGTTAACATTGTATTGGGTACGATTGTGACAAATCATCAGTATGATAACTCATGAAGTGCCATTTTCACAGTGTAACAGTCGACTCTTTTTGCATAACAAATTTACAGACTGCAAAAGATACATTAATTAGTGTATTCAAGCAAGAAGAATGAAGCCTACATAAAGACAAAATTGTGTTACACAAGGCACATTGAAATAAAAACTGCCATTGATTTATAAAATGTCGGGAGAATGATGCAGTGCAGTGAACTAGGTGGTTGGGTAAATATATGTTTCTCCTGAGCACTTGGATTTGCATCATCCCAAGTCATACCATGACAAAATGGCCCATAACCTTTGCTAATTCATGAATACTTAATTAACTGACCCAGTTTTGGCTCAGCCAATCAGGGACTGCTACATCACAGTTTGAAATTGTTGCTTCTGTTTCACACAGTTACATGGAGAAATTGTGTGTTGTTGAAAGGTGCAAACACAGTTCCGAAAATTCCATTGAATTATGTATTTTCACAGTTCTGAAATGAAACTGTTTGAAAGTTTGCTTGTTTTACACTGTTTTTCTTAGTTGCCAGTTAGTCCGACAAAATCTGACTCAAAACGGCTGCTTGAATCCCGACAGCATTTTTCGGTCTAGTTGCCAGTAATCCTCTTAGTGTCCATAATCGGACTAGATCTGCCTGCAAAATGCTTATGACCTAAATAAGCAGCCAATCACAGAAGAGGTTGGAAATAGCAGAAAGCCCTGTCCATTTTAGTAGGGCTTGCGTGGGGAGGATGTTGGATTTGGGGCCGCCCCTTTAGCTTAATTGTGTAGATAGGCTAAATACAGGAGACGGTATTATAGTAGGGGTGAACGGGTACTTGATGTGTGGTATCAAAAAGTTGAAAATGTTATGAAAAAAATCAAAGTACCAATACCTTGTTTTTCTCCGAAGATACTCCCTTGTTCACTTTCCAGGAAGGTATAACCAGCAAATGTCGAGTGATAGATGTTGCACATGTCTTTTCTAGGGAAATAGAAAATATTCAGGAAATGAAGAAGGATTTCATTCAGGCGCCTGTATTTTCGGTTAACAAAACAAATAAAGAAAAGGCTACAATGCCTTTTATTGATCGTAAAAATTGAACACTGGGCATCAAGGGTGACAAAACATTCTGAACTGAATACATGGTAAGCCCAAGATTTGATTTGACAGAGGCAAACATATCATCATTGCATTTTCAAGAGCATAATAGTCATCGGGGAAGTTTTTCTCGATTCGAATGACAGATAGGGCATAGGCCTATTTCACAGAAACACCAAAAGTTTCATTCCCAACCATCTGCTAGTGGCACACATCCATGCTTACAGTCTGTAAATTTGATTTGCTAAAAGAGTGGACTGTTGCACTGTCAAAATGGCACTTCGTGAGTCATCAAACTGATGATTTGTCATGATCACAACCAATACTTTCAATGTTAATTTGATATAAGGAGACTGATCTCGCTTGTTGGTAACAGGCAAACGGATTATGCATCTGATTTTTACTCTAAAATCAGTTATAACAAATCAAATGGCCTTCTCTTGATCATGACTAATCAAACAGCCTCTGTGTTTCCCATGTTGAATGTAGAGAAGATGATACTTCATTGGCTATCATGAATCACAATGCCGACAGTCAAAGCGCATTTTTCGCAGTGAACTGGTCCACTCTTCTTCATAACTCAGACTAATTAGCAATCATTGTTAACGTTGAAGTTGTAAACTCCGAGATTAAATAAATTTTGTATCTTAATTGTATAGATCTTGTATAATGGCTAGGGTGTAAAGGAAATAAAAATATTATTTAAAAGTTTTAAAGAAGTTGCAACAGTTTGCTATTTATGACTGCAAACGTCTTTTTGACCGATATATATACGAATACCCCATACATTGCACATTATGCATTGTGTATCAAAATGTATTTATAACAACACTCTAAAAAATGACGGGACAAAATTGGTTTTTTAAATTCAAAATGTTTTTTGAAAAACCAAATTTCAATGCAAAACCATCCATGTTGGTTTATCGCATTGAAATTTGGTTTTTCAAAAAAACATTTTGAATCTAAAAAACCAATTTTGTCTGAAATTTTTTAGAGTGAACTTACCTGAAGTTGTACATGATGCATTTTGCATCTGCTTTGCAATGGAGGACACATTCACCATGTGACTTTGCAGTTATGCCGTTGTTCGGAGTCATGGTGTATTTTTTGTGAACTTGAAATGAAAACATTGATCCTGATGAAGCAGATTCACTCTCACTTATATAACAAAACAGAGAAACAGTGGCAAAAATAATAAAATGTCTTAGGATCTCCATTTGCATGACACTCGGTTAAACGACTATGCGAGCATTGCAATTAATGTTACATAGAAACTTGTGTGTTGACCAAGGAAAACCACATGCAGGGTTGCACAACATATATAATTCAATAGAAATCACCACAATTATTCAGTTTTGTCATTTGTGACAACTGCCTGACAACCTGTGATTTTTCCATCATCCGTCAATAATGTGATCAATTTAGTAGAAGGCATCCCACGTTACCAGGTCAGAAGACACACCCACGTTTAACTTCGGAGACTTTCAGGTGTATAAGTCTGAGTGTGCAATATTGGGGTCTTACATCTCAATGGTACATTATTGGCTGCAATAACTTTTTACTGGTTTCAATAGGTCTGTCTCCATATGGGGATTACGACAGTGATTATAGGTAGGTGGCACAACGATAAGGTGGACTACTAGGGCAGTCTGGTGAAAAAATGAGAACTGCATTGCTGTCCCGAAAATATTTCCAATTTCACTGCACATTCACAAAATTTCTATCCGACATTGATGTATACCAGTCAGACTCGGCAATCACATTCTTGAACTAAGTAGACAAGGCCATCAGCACACTCAGAAACAGCCCCGGTTTCTTCCAGACAAAATTGTGTGAGTTCCTCAGACTGAAATGATGTGGACCGCTCGCATGAGCTCTTGAAATAGCACACTAGTCACTAGGCGGCAACACATGACATTATATGTTCTGATCTGCCAAGGCTGGAAAAAGAAGTGGCAATGTAACAGCGGTCCGCTTGTAGACTGGCGGTAGGGCTATTATTGTCTTGGGAAGCTCACCAGATGACATATTATCTGGTTTGTTTGCAAATTAAGGGAAATCCTGCAACCAACAGTTAATAATAATCTAGTTGTTAACATGTTATAATCCCCCAATCTATATGATTCTAACCAACAACACACTTTTCCATTGAATGCTGTCTTTAAAAGAACATAATCACTAGCTGACCCGAACATTCAACAAACACACTCATTAAGTCAAACTCCTTGGCTTGGTCAACAACACCGAAGGGGATTCCAACACAGCTACCATTGCCTTGGGATGCCACCTACACATAAATTCAGAACTACAAATGGAGACTGGCCTGCTTCGCGATAACCAGAACGTTGAAAGTGCCAAATTTTACATTTAAAAAATTTTGTCAGAAGACAAATATCTAGATATTCCTCATCTAAGTATTAATATGATATGTTTGAGAAACAATGATGGCAGTCCTCAGGACGTCAAGTTTTAGACAACACAATTTAAGTTCCGGATACTGCTTTTCATCTGTCTACAAGTGGACTGCTCTTGCATTGCCACAGATCAGAACATATGCTGTCTTGTGTTGCCACCTAGTGACTAGTGTGCTATTCAGCGAGCTCCTGCGAGCAGTCCACAAACTTTCGACCAGAACAACACGCACAATTTTGTCTGGAAGACACGGGGCTGTTTCCGAGTGTGCTGATGGCCTTGTCTACTTCCTTAGAGAATGTGATTGCCGAGTCTGACTCTGGTATACATCAATGTTGAATAGAAATTTTGTGAATGTGCTATGAAATTGGAACTATTTATTGGGACAGCAATGCTGTAGCATAGGAAATCAACTTTTGTGCCAGGTGGCAGCAGCATGCAGTTCTCAGTTTCACCAGACTGGCTTTTCATGGTATTATATTTGGCAGCCTTTATCATGGTGAATAATAATGCTGGTACAATGTGTTACTGTGTGTATGACGGGCGTTCAGAAACGTCATGCCTTTTTTTCATACCCTGCAAGCATGTCCGACAGGATGACATTTTGGCTTGCAGCTCAGCTCCAGCTGCACTTGGAGCTTTGGTTGATGGCTCTTTTGATACCCCTATAACCTGGCCTGGTGCCTATTTAACAATGAAATAGCTAAAGTGTAATGGTAGGGCTACACAAGCTGCTAAAATGTCTGATCTGTAAATCATACTTTACGGAATTTCCCTAGAATTTACTGCGCACCCACTGTCAAGGTTGTGATCTGAGTGAAGGACACTGTAGGTGCAGTTCTACTTCGGCCTAATTTGATGCATGTAAAAACATCTTTCAGTTTGGCACCACCATTATTTTTGTGAATGCATAGCTTCCTATATTTTCTTGAAAAGAATTTTCTGGATAATCCAAATATTTCATCATTTCTCTTCTATAAATTTTCCTGAAATTCCCAGAAAATATGCTTATAGAGGCCCACCTAAATATTCATTGATGAGGCTGATTATTAGTATGTTCATCTGACGACAAAATACAACTTCAAGCCAAGGTACAGCTTCCCAGCTTTTAATTTTTATTTTTTTCATGGGGCGGCTGATGCACCCTATTACAGGTGGCACTGAATTTTGATATTTTACTTGACCATATTGACTATACATTGCCAACAAAGTATGAGGTAGGCACAGAGCACATCTTCCTATTTGCCAAGAAGGGTTCGGGTGCAGCACTTCCATCTCCGTCATTGTCATCTCTTCTTTCCCTCGTTCTTCTTCTTGCGTTAAATTTTGGGCTGCGTTGACGTACGCCTACTTGGCCCAAATCCTCTGAGTCTTGGGACTGATCCTCATCGTCATCGACACCAGCATCACTCCTCTGTCTTGGCATCCGAAGTTCCTCTATTGCCTTGATCTCATCCCCTGCCTCCTCACCAGCCAAATGCAGACCATATACGCATGTGCTTTTGGAATCAATTGCAAAGCAATCGCTGTTAGTGGTGCACTGAACCTGAAATTGTATTTGACAATTGTAGGTCTATTTGAGTGTTTAATTGCCAGATATTCGATATATATATATATGCATTCAGATACATGTAAATATTACAGTCTGTCACTTTGATACAAAAAAAAAAGAGGACCAGTTCACTGTGACAAATGCACTTAGTGACTCATGACAGCCGATGAGGTGTCATCTTCTCTACTTTTAACATGGAAAACATAGAGGCTGGTAGATTAGTCATGATCAAGAAAGGCCATTTGACTTGTCATAACTGATTTTAGAGTGAAAATCAGATGCATAATCCTTTCGTTTGGCTGTCACCAACAAGAGGGATAAGTGCCAGTTATATCCCGCGTTTGAGTGAATATGTGATATATCCGAGGCGTAGCCGAGGATTATCACATATTCACGAAAACAAGGGATATAACTAACTTATACCTTAAACAAAACAGAATAAAACAAAACAAAGAGATTCTAAAAAGAAAATAAAACAAGAAGGATTTACGGAAAGAGGAAGAAAACTGCTACAAACAATTTGCCAAGTGGGATTAATCTAATCACATGAAAGTATCAGTTGAAGAAAAAACATCCAAATGGAATCACAGTTGACAATTATATGATATGAAATTTATACATATTCTGATCATTTTCTTGGATATACAAAGCTAATGCATCTGAAAGGTATTTGAAATTTTCAATCACGCACTAAAAAGCTACAGAGACATCCCTTACATTTTTAGAATTTGGTTATAAATTTAGAAAACAACTGATTTTAATACTGTGGACCTTGACATTGTGTTAGTTACTTGAAATACAGGGATATCTCCCAATTACTACCTTTAAAACATAATACATATGCTCAAATAACATACATGTGTAAACAACAAAGCTTGAAGACCATCCTCCCATTGCAGGGTTCGTTAACACTTACCCTGCCAACAACCCATGTGGTCAGGGTAGACTCACGCAGTCTACACTGAGAGGTGAGGATGTTGAAGACCGTGCTCCCTGGATCCAAAAGATTGATTTTAAAGACAATAGTTTGTAATAAGCTAATTAGTTGCAAAATTATAATGAAAAATGTTTGGATTGGAAATTTAAAAAGAAACAGTTTGAATTTTTAGAAGTGGAAAAAAATCCCCCCCCTCGGAAAATGTGGGGGGGGGATGTTTGGAAATAAAATTAATTTGACCAAAAAAACAGTGGTACAAAAAGTTTTTTTTTAAAAATTGGGTTATACAATTTGCAATTTGGGGGGGGGGGGGGTGATTTTTGAGAAAAAATCAGAAAACAAAATTTGGAAGGGGGGGGAGGGAGTTGAAGAAAAAAAAGTTTGGAACAAAAGATTTTCTTGAAAATTTAGGGGGAGGAAGACTTTAAAAACAGATTTAACAGGAAAAAAACAGACAAACTAAAAAATTGTGGAAAAAAAGTTAAAAAATCAGAAGAATATATGCATTTGGATAGTTGGGGATCACCATCAGATATAAAGGGGGGGGCTGGGAATTTTAATTTTCCAATTGACAGGAAATCATTTGAGTGAATGGTGTCCTAAAATATTTCTTTTTGAATTAAACAAAACCATGTTAAGAAATACCTCCACCACCAGCAATTATAATATGCATATTAATTCCCAGATATTTGGTATACATTCAGATACGTTAATATTAATGTAAAATTTTGTTTTAGACCAGCTTTACTTTGGAAGAAAACTGTAATTATACCTATAGGCCAAATATTTTCTTTATCAGATGAAAGCCAACTTACTGGTAAGCAAAGTGAAATCTCTTTTATATTTGTCAATTGTCCAGGGAGATCAATCGTTTGGCAGCTAAAAAGACCGTCTGCACAGTGGGCAAAGATGGCAGCACTGTCTATGCAAAATGTGGCTGTCTGCTTGTGTGGGGGCTCCACAAAAAAAACCACTTTTTGACATTTTAACAAAGTGTCATCCACTGCTTGCATAGCAAATAAATAGAATTAGACCAACTTGACTTATCTAACACAGTTTACAGATTAAAATGTCATTAATAAGAGAGTAATAATCCTATTTAGCTGTCTGTTTACTGCAGCTGGCTGTTCCAACACATGATCTGCCTCCCCCTCGGCAAAATTTCAATGGGCTTCAAACATGATTCAAACCTTTCAAATGCCACAATACAATTCACTATCAGTTCTCTAAACTACTTCTGTTGACTTCTTTGCGCTGAAATTTCGGCACAAAGCATGAGGAATAATTCTATAAAATTATTGTGATCACTTCCTGTGATAGTATGTTTGCAAGATTAGCAGAACATTGGGGCCCAGTCTGCATGGGTTGCAAATGATTGTAGGTGTGATAACCATTCTATTCACTGATCCCCATGTGTATCCTAACATTGAGGAAAATAGCACAACAACACTTAGAACACAACTTTAAGCTGAAATAAACATAACTTAAATACACAAAGCATTTGTTGTTAATGATGATGGGTTAATGCACTTATAATCCTAAATGGTTTGCTAATCAATGTCAACTTGGTTCATAGTTGTTTTGCGTTACATAATTGTTTCAGTTTTCTTCACTGAACAAGTAAAGCACTTCAAGTGACAGATCCCTATAGAACCTCCTGGGAGTTCATGTCAAAGCCTATGAATATTTATATATCCTTAGCTTTGTAGGCATGCGTCTGCTTGCAAGCATTCTTTAGTTATAGAAGTGCCATTAGTGAAGACGATGTTGCAAGCCATTTCCATTGTTTCATAAGAACTTCCTCCAAGTCCTCCGGGATTGGCCTCATTCAGGTTGACTAATACCGCAATCACCAAAACAGCAAGGAAAATCTCCATTCTAGAAAGTATATGTTGCGGGTATATATGAATTGCATTATATTACAGTCAGGAAATGTGATATGCAAAAAGAGTGGACTGTTGCACAGTGAAAATAGCACTTCGTGACTCATGATAGCTGATGAAGTGTCATCTTCTCTACATTCAACATGGTAAACATAGAGGCTGTTTGATTAGTCATGATCAAGAGAAGGCCAGTGTTTGGTATGATCATGTCAAATCATCTGCATGATGACACAGGGACACAGTCCGACACACGAAGTGCCATTTTCACAGTGGTGTATTTCCAACAAGCGATGTGCAGCTGCAGAATTGGTGAAATTCTGCAGCTTCTTGCAGAATTCTTCAGCTAGCTGCATTGGTAAATAAAACCCTCTTTCCTATTTACCAGAGGGGGCCAGGCCCTGTAGAGGGATACTGGTCAGATACCACTCAAGGGAGAAGTTCTTTACACTATTGGTAGGAAGAATGTTTGTTTTGATTTTGCTCACTCACTTCAAACGGCCAGTGCAACATTATTTACCAACAGATCCTTTTGAAACTTTGGATTTAAATGGTATGGAGGCATGATACAACTGTGTATCTTGAAAAACGTAATTTTATCTCGATTTGACAATCGCGCCAGGCCAAGCCTATGAATTTTTAGGCCAAGCCTATGAATTGTTTGGCCTTATGGTAGACCCCGGAGCCATCGACGAAAACCGCCGCCACCAGTCACTGCTGTTTTAAGTCAAGTCAAGTCAATGATAATCCAAGTCGTCAGTTGTGATTCAAGTCAGCCGCCGCCGACTTTGAAATTGGATGATGCTGGACTGAACTGTTCTATTATTAAACATTTGTGTGCAGCTTTTTATCAAAGCATTTATTCAGAAATTGGTCACGCATGCAAATGAGTATCATCAAATAGTTATTTTCAGGTTTTACAATGTTTTCTTATTCATTGAGTTGCCTAAGTCGACTAAGTCAGCCAACTTCATACTAAGTCAAGTCAAGTCAGAGATGATGATGAAGTCAACTAAGTCAGTCAAGTCACTGAACATCAAGTCAGTCATCTCAGCATGACTTGACTGACTCCGGGGTCTACGCTGGTATGCGCATACGCGGGTATCCCCCTGGTACGGGGGTATCCCACTGTCCTCATTTTTAAAAAAGAACTGCTCCCTTAGGGTGTCCGACTGAAACATACCAGTGGGATGCCGGGATCCCACTGGTACGGTCCTTGCTACCTCGAGGATAGCACTGCTCATAAAACCTCCCAAGCTGCATAACTCCTACAGAACTGCAGATTCTGCTGCAGAAACTTCCAGAAACGCTGCCGGGACAGACGAGCACCAAAACAGAGAGCTGCAGAACTGCAGAATTCTGCAGCTAGCTGCAGAAGTGCATAAAACCTCCCAAGCTGCATAACTCCTACAGAACTGCAGATTCTGCTGCAGAAACTTTTCAGAAATGCTGCAGGGACTGACGAGCACCAAAACCCCCGACCCCCCAGCCTGACCCCCAAACCGCTACGCCCCCAAACCAACATTTCCTGGGTGGTGGCAAGACCTTGTCAAAGAGGTCTGAACTTTGCAGATGCATTGCAATAAGCTGAATGAAGTAACAGAGCTTCAAAAATCCTGCAGGGAACTGCAGAATTCTGCAGCTTCCTGCAGCTTCCTGCAGAATTTTTTTAAGAAACTGCAGAATTCTGCAGGCAGCTGCAGAATTGGTGAAATTCTTCAGGTGGCTGCAGAATTTTTGAAATTCTGCAGCTTTCTACAGAATTCTGCAGCAGAATTTTGTGCAGAATTCTGCAGGTGCAGGAAGAAATTTAAGTGTACTGGTCAAATCCGCAAATAAATGAAGTCAGTCAGGCTTTTTTACATTCATGAAGTTTTATATGGCATGGCAACCTTCCTAAGCAGAAAGGTGGGACATGTCTTTTAGAACGGCTCCCTATCAAATTGAACCCAAGGGCATTACTATTTATTTTATTTTCAGACAAAAAAGTGGGGGGGACATTTCATATTCCATTCCCCAGAGTCAAACATGTGGGGGGGGGACATGTCCCCCCGTCCCCACCAAATTACGCCCATTATATTTTACATGCTTACTTGTGTCAAGAGTATGAAACAAACCTTCAGCAAACCTTCAGCCAACAAGTGCACAAATGATACCCACCTAGCAATTGAATCCGACCAAGAATACAATTACATCACAGTTTGCAGCTATTTTACATATATACGAGGGTGTCCCAAAAGTTCTGACCAATTTTTTTGGCAGACCTTTCTATTTGAAATAGCTAAATGAAATTTTCACAGAATAAATTTCAGGTATTTGACCATCTGTTCTGAAAAAATCAAGACTGTAAGAAGTGTTTAAGTTGGTGTTCTGTTACCATGGTTACGAGAGGTCAGTGCACCCAGCGCAGCTCAATTTCTCAGACGAAATTCAGCAAATTAGCTGTGTTAAAAGTCAGAGAATTTATAGTAATAAAGCAAATGATTGCAAGAAAATGTATTTCCTGATAAGCTTGCAGTCTTTCAAGATATCTTCCATTAGATTATAAACATTTATTTATATTTCAACCTAGTCAGCTGAGGCAATTACCAAAGGCTTTTTCCAGCAGTTGCCAAACAGCGCTTGAGACTGTTTGACTGAAACAATCTGCTGTCAAGAGGCAGTACTCAAGAACCTTAGTTTCAAAACCCAATCTCATCTGCTTTAATTACCAGATTTGGCCTTTTGTAGCTTTGTGTGATACCAAAATATATATACCAGTTCAAAAATTAAAGAAATAATAGTCATAACGAGAAATGAAGCAGTCGCCACATACACTGAAATTCCACGATTTAGGAACAGCCCAGTTTGGAGGACCCAGGTGATCGACTCTGCACATGGGTTAAACTGATCCACAGTGACTTTAAATGTAAATGAAAAACTTTGAGATACTGTTAGATTTCCAAATAATATTTTTCATGATCATCCATTGCATATTTACAGTAAATTCCTTGGTTATTTAGAAGCCTAGACACTTGGATTTGGCCTAAAAAATTGAGCTGCGCTGGGTGCACTGACCTTCTGTTTCCATGGCAGCAGAAAAGTTATTAAAAATGTTTGAACAGGTACCATATTTTCACAATGGATAGTGAAATACCTGAAATTGATTCTGTGAAAATTTCATACAGCTACTTCAAATAGAAATTTCTGCCAAAAAAATTGGTCAGAACTTTTGGGACACCGCTGTCAGAATTACATTGCATCACAGAAGCCATTGTTTACAAAAACTGAGAAAGCCTTTCGTTTATAGCAGGGTCCATCAAAGTTTAAGTATAGGTTATTCACCTAGGGAGAGGCAATATGTGATTTATCCAGCGAGGGCGTTAGCCCGAGCTGTGATAAACACATATTGCCGATCCCGCGGTGAATAACCGGCTTATACCATAAGACAAAACTGAAACTTGTCATTTGTTGCTTAGGGTTTTTCACAGCTTCACTTATTATACTCCCATGGGAGGATAACTGGACAACAAAGAATATGGGTTTTATTGCAGTGAAATACTGGCTCATGATTGGCTGACAGAGGTGTCGAATGGTATAAAGCTGTATAAATTAGCAACTTATAGCAAGTTTGTGAATATTCAAACAGCTCTGCTGGGATTATGACGCATGTCTAATGTGAATGCTTAGAAAGCAGACATTTATCAACACAAGTTTATGTTCTGATTGCAGAATAACATGTAAGTCTTCTTTCAAAAAATCAATGTGAAAACTGATGCATAGTTAAGCCTATACATGTACCAGTGATGGAAATAGGGAGGGGGGGTAGCTCGGGGGAGCTGAGCTCCCTTGACCAAAAAACATCTGGTAAATATGTTGGAATGGTAGCTCTTGATGTACAAAAAGCTTTTGATTGTGTAAACCATCAAATTTTATGTGAAAAACTCGAACTCATTGATGTAGAGAGCTCATGGTTTTGCTCATATTTAACTGGAAAACTCAAATTGTTATTGCAAATGGTGTAAAAGTCGGAGACAGAAAATATCAAATGTTGAGTCCCACAAGGCAGCTTACTGGGTCCACTATTATATTTATGTTATTGTAACGACATGGAGATCGCTACTGAGAGCAATCTTATTCTTTATGCAGATGACAGCATAATAATACATGCAGATAAAGATCCCAAGGTTATCGAGAAGAAATTAGCTGTTGAATTAAAAGCTGTCAATCACTGGCTCATTGAGAATAAATTATCTCTTCACCCTGGTAAATGTGAAGCCATCCTGTTTGCCTCTAAACATAAAATCAAACAAGTTCCGTCTTTCTCAGTCAAATTCAACAATACTGAAATTGTAAGCAAAAACAATTTGAAATATCTTGGCTCAATCATGGATAATGAACTGTCAGGAAAGGGATGTATTAATTCTATAATCAAAAAAGCAAATGGGCGGCTAAAATTTTTATACAGGCACAGGAAAGTTTTGACGAGAGATATTCGAAAAATTCTTAGTATGGCCTTGTTCAAGGTCAAATGGATTACGCCTGTGTTTCGTGGTACTATAATTTAACTCAAGATCTAAAACATAAATTACAGGTTCTACAAAACAAAATGTTCAGATTCATCTTAGCCAAATGCAACAGGGAACATATAGGGCAATTAGAGTTCAGGTCAATTGTACCAACATTGAAAATAGAGTTAAACAACTTGGGCTAAATATTGTTCACAAATTGTATCACTTTCAAACTCCTGAATATCTTTTATGTAACTTTACTCGTGCAAGTGATGTCCATAGGTACAGAACAAGAAATTCTAATTACAACTTCAAAATTCCAACATCGTCTAATGATACTATTGTGTCAAATTCTTTCTCATTTAATCTAGTCAAAGCATGGAATTCACTGCCAGATAACATTAAGAATAATGAAGAACATCAATCTTTCAAAAACAAGTGTAAACGACATTTAATTAGTCTTTGTACATAGTGTAAATGCCAATTTATTTATCTTTGTATATATGTATTGTAAATACCTATTCAGTCTAGTCATCTAACTCTCCAGGTCGCTGTATCATTTTGTGTTGTCATTAACTGGACCCCGCTGGAAATAAGTTTCAGAACTTTCGTGGGCTATCCTAACATCATTATCATTGTACAATTTCATCTCATTTATATCTATTGTTTACACCTCATTATTTATTACCTCATTATTTATCATTATTTATTATTGTTATGCCTCATTGTTTACAATTGTACTTTGTTGATGCTGTTGAATAAAATCAAATCAAATCAAACAGGGGGAGCTGTACCCTGCAATTATCATGTTACTTTTTCAGTCCTCATGGTATTTCTAGCCATAATTATGCTCTGGTGGAAGAATTCCCTTTTAAAAATTTGGAATGGCGAGCCACTTCCGCACGAGCTGAGAGTTCCCCCGACAAAGTATAAAATGACATCAAAGTTTAAAGCTATTTTACATATATTGCAATGATAGACATTAGAGAATAGGGATGTAAGCTGTGACACTGAGTTAACACGTGACATCACAGTTCAATATCATGAAAAAGATATTCCACGTAAATATGACAAGGACTGTATGATTGAGAGCAAACAAAAATTTGACTGAAATTCAATAGCACCAAAATTTAGTCAACTCAACGCCAACTTCTGTAATTATAATTTGGCTCTGAAACCATCTAATCGTCAGTACTTAGTAATGGTAAAGAAATAAAAATAAAAATCCTGTACCTGCAGAACGACTGGTTGAGAATCATCCTGGCTGTGTTGCAGTGGCTTTTTGGAGTCATGTGAGTTCTGACATCGCTCCACCTTGCTTTATCCAATGTGTTGGCAAGTGGCGTAACCATCATCACAGCCCCTCCACCCACCCACTTGGTATGGAGCAAGTTCGGGAAACTAATAATAATTATTTTGTGACAATTCACCTTCCCAGAAACGGAATTTAGCAAGTTCGAGAATTCATAACAATAATTTATGGACAATTCAAAATTTATGATTGGGGGCGGGGGGGTCTAGGATTTATGCTGGAAGTTGCCTCACCCCGAAAGACCCATCCGTACAAAATGAAGGTTTTGTGCAGATTTTTTAGTAAGCCCCTTAGTTTTCTCGTGAAATTTGATACCCACTAGACAAATGCCTATAAAGCGATATTTTATTACTGAGCGATTGGTGTCATGTGCACATGCGTGAGGTCCAGGTTCGACCAGACTCGTTTCTGTCCACATATCAGTGGACAAGCACTCAGTGAGTGACGTCACACAGCGTTTGTGAATGAGCGGATGTTGATTACATTGTTCTCTCGACCAATCAAATCACAGAAAGCGGTACTAGCTACCTAAGGTCATGAAATGCCGTGGATCCCAGATTGGGTTCGACTGTGCATCATCCTTTGTGGGCCTCACCAGCAGTGGCATCCCTATGGGGGGGCACGGGGGCACAGGCCCCCCCCCATATTGGACCTATGCCCCCCCAGGTGCCCCCCCATATGAACTTCCCAACTTTGGCTAAAAGATACATTAGTATAGTGGGTACCCCCCCAGAGAATCGCGTGCCCCCCCAGGTGCCCCCCCACTCGAGACACCCCAGTTACACCACTGCTCACCCTTGCACCAACCCCAAGGGGCCAACCAGATGATCTTTGGCGGGCGGGCTATTGATTTTCAGTGAACTTTTTTTCCCCACTTCTCAGTGAAAAAATAACTAAAATAACTTTCAGCACAAGAAAATAAAAAAGTTTGTTTCCACTTGTAGCTTGGGTTACCGTGATGTTAAAATTGCGCAAAAAAAGTTTGTTGCTTGTCTGTGTGCGAAAAAAATTGTTCGTCGACCAAGTTTGTCCCGGGGTTAAAATCCATGGCTCCCCCCAACTATAGTTTGGTTGGCCCCATACCAAAACCTTAATTACCCCTCACAAAATGTACGTTTCATGATTTTTAGTCAGCCCCCTTAGTTTTCTCGTGGAATTTAATACCCCCAGAGAAAAGCCTATATATATGAAGCTATAGGCCTACAAAAAAAAATCTGGTACTCCCTCTTGAAACACGAGCCCACTCAGGCAAAACTCTCATCCCCCCCCCAGTCATAAATTCGGAATGGTCCCTCAGTGATAACTGGGGATTAAGATAATTGTTTGTGGTTTTACACAAAAGATATATCCACTGAGTAAATTGCAACAGGCTACAAAACTACACAAAAAATAAAAATCATAAATCAACCAATACACGTGTCACAATCATGTGTGCAATATGGTCAGTCAATCAATGCCCCCACTGAACGATTAGTAGGGACGTTTACAGAAACGACTGGACACTGTGAATTCTGGAGCCAATAT
This sequence comes from Platynereis dumerilii, assembly GCA_026936325.1. Classification (NCBI taxonomy): domain Eukaryota; kingdom Metazoa; phylum Annelida; class Polychaeta; order Phyllodocida; family Nereididae; genus Platynereis; species Platynereis dumerilii. Next base: position 9,392,813 of record JAPTHN010000013.1, on the reverse strand, counting down.
GATTTATTGGTACAGGTTGACACCAGGAGGCTATGACTAGAAGTTTACAAATAAAACTCTAGGTGGCCAGATACAGTAAAATCTCTGTACAGCATAAATACAGTAAAACTGCCACATCTCCCTTTTAAGCCAAACAATAAAATATATAGCCAAAACAGTAAAATCATAAATAGCCAGTAAATCAACAAATCAGACAAAAGTTATTTACACAACAATAAAAACGTTTTGGATTAGACAAATAAAACGTTTCTGCTAAAACTTAATAAAATCACAGCATTAAGCTTAAAACAAAATTGGCAACCAAATCCACAGGTAGCATAAAAGAGTCTTTCAAATTCAATCAAATTTAAAATCAAATTCCAGCGTCTCTTTTAAAATATCAAGTCTTTCAGGATGGCTTCACGAATAGCTTCTTGATCTTCAATCTTCAAATTCACACAGAACTAACACACACAATTTGTGAAGGCAGAGGTTACTAGCACTTGCCCATCACACAATCACCATACCTCTCAGGCAGGCGATGGTTTCTCCTCGGACGATCGAGGATCTGCGGCTGTGGGATCGCAGCCGGACGTTCGACATGTGCTTGGGGAACATCAGGGGAATCTGAGAAGATCCGGGACCTCAGGTTGACGAGGGGTTTCTCCGTAGTCATTTAGAAATGACTCAAGCACACGAGGGGGGTTAACACAAGGGGAACGATGAGCACTAGGGGGGCGAACATGGGGTGTGCTCAACAGCTGACGTCGATTACGTCGAAGTTCCGATCCTTGACAGACGACAATGTACGATCTTGGCGCTTTAAGAGCTTCCTTGACGACACAAGTACCCATTTACCCTTCCGCTGGACTCTGATGGAATCTCCATGACGCAATGGAGCCAACGATTTCGAATTCTTATCATACTGACGTTTCTGCTCTTGTTGCGTTTCAAGAGCAATGGTCGAGCCTTGACAATTTTCGGTCTAAGTAGATTTGTAGTAGTAGGAATTTTGCCTTTCAGCTGCCTTCCCATCAGCATCTGAGCGGGTGAATACGGTAGCCTGATACAGGAGACAGTCTATACTGAAGCAACGCAATATAGGGGTCTTGTCCAGACATCTCCGCCTTGTTCAGAAGAGCTTTCACAGTCTGCACGTAACGTTCCGCTTGGCCATTGGATTGCGGATAGTTCGGACTGGAAGTAGATAGCTTGATGTCCCACTCGGTAGCAAAATTCTGAAACTCAACACTTCCAAATGGCATATTGTCCGTAAACAATTCATCAGGTACACCATGTCTTGCAAAAATAGATTTCAAGTGAGTAATGACACATTTTGCAGTTTTCCTCTCTAACAAAGCAATCTCAGGGTACTTTGAGAAATAGTCAACAACCACAAGATAATCCTTTCCTTGCCAGGTCATAACATCAGCTGCTAATTTCTGCCACGGTCTCTGTGGTACTTTGTGACTCAGAAGAGGTTCTTTCTGCTGCGAATTCCTATGAGTTAAGCAAACTTCACAACTAGCAACAGTATCTGCAATTTCTTGTGACATACCCGGCCAAAATAGAACTTGTCTCGCTCTAGCTCTGCACTTTTCTACTCCTAAATGACCTTCATGAATTAACTTCAGCATCTCTGGGGACATTGCTGGAGGAATTAACACAGAGTTACCTTTGAGGAGTACTCCTCAATTTCATGCACTTCATCCCTCACATTCCAGAAACGGGCGCACTCCAACATGTGCACTCTTGAAGGATTTAGGCCAACCATGGCGAACCACGGTAAGTAACTGACGCATGTTGACATCACTTGCTGTAGCTTTCTTAAGGGCTGCGATTTTCTCTGGGCTGACAGGTAACGAAGAAGCCAAACTATGGACCATCACTACCACATCTTCGCGCACACGTGCTGTTGAATCATCAGTTGTGTGGGCTCTTGACAGTGCATCTGCAACGCACATACTTGTATTTGCCATATATGACATTAAGAGAGTATCTTTGCAATTGTAGGAGCACACATTGGGAGACGAGGTGCAGCCATTCCAAAGGGTTTCTTGAAAATAATCTCAAGAGGTTTATGGTCACTTTGCACTTTCACATCTCTGCCGTAACAATAATGATGAAATTTGGTGCACGCAAAACATATTGCCAAAAGTTCCTTTTCAATTTGGGAATAGTTACACTCTGCTTGGGTCAGCGCACGGGAAGCAAATGCAACTGGAGAAATACAGGCTCCTAATCCAGATTGTGATGCGTCGGCCTGGATTAAAACTTCCTTCTTTACATCAAAGAAATGCAGAGACACAGGGCGACTAAGTGCCTCTTTAATCTTAGAAATAGCTGTATCATGTTCATGATTCCATTGCCATGGAGCATCTTTCTTCAACAAGTTTCTAAGTGGTGCTGTAAGCATCGATTCACCAGGAATGAACTGCGCCAAATACTTCACCATTCCGAGAAAACGCATGAGAGCAGACTTATCGTTGGGAATAGGCATGTTCTGAATAGCTGCTATCTTATCGGGACACGGCCTGAGACCATCAACACTTACGATGTGCCCCATGTAGCTGACTTCCTTTCTCTTGAACTGCAACTTGGACAGGTTGAACTTGATGTTTCGCTGGCGAGCCCTCTCCATCACTCTCAGGAGGACACTGTCGTGATCAGCCTCACTTTCACCTGCAATAATGAGGTCATCTGCAATCACAAACACACCAGGAATATCAGAAAATGTCTCTTCATTTCTCTTTTGCATGATCTCACTTGCAGAACTAATGCCGAAAGGCATGCGTAAGAAACGCTTGCGGCCCCAAGGGGTGTGAAAAGTACATAGAAACGAAGAAGGTTCATCAAGTTTTACATGCCAATAACTGTCTCTCATGTCAACAGTAGTGAAAAGTCTTTTGCCATTCAATTTGTACAGAACATCATCACCAGTAGGAATAGAATGTCTCTCTCTTTTAATAGCTTTGTTTAAAGGCTTAGGATCTAAACAAAGTCGAACACTACCATTCTTCTTTTCGGTGATCACTAGGTTGTGCACCCAGTCTGTTGGCTTCTCGACCGGTGCGACGACTCCTTGCTTCTCCAATTTGTCAAGAGCAGTCTGCAGCATCGGAAGCTTGGCAAAAGGAACCTTGCGGTTACGCTGGATCACTGGAGGTACATTGGGATCGACTGTGATGTGGTACGGCTGTTCGTACTCCAAGTCCTGTGAACACATCTCCATACGACTCTGACAGTGTCTCAACTGTCACTAGCTTCTCTTGACTCACTTGGAAGACGCTTGGCATTCGCTGCACAAGTCGAAATGATTCACACGAAGTACGGCCTAAAATCGGGGTCACATCCGCATCCGTAACGTAGAACTTGGTCTGTAGACTCAAACCAGTAGCAGGGCATTCTGCTTTCACATTAGCGATTCCTAACGGCTTAATGTGATCTCCACCAAATGCACGAAGTGTGTGACTCGAAGGTGATAAATTCTGATCCGGAAACAATTTACACCACAAAGTCTTAGGCAAACAATTGGCATCTGCCCCAGTATCTAGCTTAAAGGAAACTGGAGTGTCATTCAGCATAATATTTTCATACCACTTGCCAGCTGTGCCTTGACTTGAAGAAAGTGTGCCCATGAACAAAGTAGCTTCATCATCATAACCATTTTCATCAACTGTGTGAACGTTCATTGACTTGCCATGCCGCTTGCCTTTGAATCCACGAGGCTTGAATGAATGAGTTGAACTTGCCTTCCTGGGTGCGGATGCACTCGCTGCCGGTCTGGAATTACGCCGATATCCGCCTCCCTTGCATACGGAAGCGAAATGATTAAATCCAGAACATTTGTTGCACTGCTTGCCATAGGCTGGACATTGGCCTTTAACATGATGTCCACCACAAAAACTGCAACTTGCCGCCGTGGAAATTTGGTTTGTTTACATGCTGTCGGCCATTTTGAATGCTCACCGGATGTACGATGACGTCACGTCCGGAAGAATCCACGTCATTTGACATGGCGCGAATTTGCTGCTTGCTAGATTCTGCCGCTCTACACAAGTCTAATGCCTTAGCCAAAGTCAATCCTTTCTCACGAAGTAGCCTTTCTTTAACAGCAATGTCTTTCAGAGCAAACACAAGCTTGTCACGAAGCATATCGTCGGCAAATGTCCCAAATTCGCACTTCGACGACATAGTTCTGAGCGCCGCCATTAGCATATCAACAGTCTCATTTTGCTTGTGCTCTCTGCACCAAAATTGGTATCTTTCATACACCACATTTCGTAGAGGTTCACAATAGTTATCAAACTTCTTCAGTACTTGCTCATAATCTGTTTTGTCCTCAGTTTCTAGCCAAGTAAACGTCGCGAAAATTTCCTGGGCGTCTGGCCCCGCCGAATGTAACAAGATTGCAGTCTGAGTTTTCTTGGTCTTCTTGCTCAGCTCACAAGCTTCATAGAAGAACTCGAATTGCATTCGCCATTTTCGCCATCTCTCTGCTACACCTTCGGACTGTAGATCAATGTTTTCAGGTTGTTTGAAGCCTTCCATCCTATTTCTCCTGACACCATGAACGATTAGTAGGGACGTTTACAGAAACGACTGGACACTGTGAATTCTGGAGCCAATATGATTTATTGGTACAGGTTGACACCAGGAGGCTATGACTAGAAGTTTACAAATAAAACTCTAGGTGGCCAGATACAGTAAAATCTCTGTACAGCATAAATACAGTAAAACTGCCACACCCACCTCACCATCTCCAGTTTTTTGTGACACTAGCCACATATCAAGAACACAATATGAAAGGAATTTGTGTGAAATTTCAAAGCTGTATCACAAAAGTAAAGGAAGTTGTGGTAATTTTAAGATTAAAAATGTGGTCCGGAAATCGGAAATTGTCCATTTCAAAATTGAATATCTCTTTTGTTTGTTTATATTTAACAATATGGCATAGCCAATGTACTTACACATGACCCCATCGTAGTTTCTATTTCAAGAATTTTTAACCCAGATTAATTTGCCACTCTTTCACAATGTTTAAAATTTGTGTATGACTTATCAACCGCGGTCACTGAATTCCAGATTTCAATAATTTCTATCTCATTCAATTGACTTTAAATATGTCAAATATTCTACACATTTGTTCTTTGGGGTGACTAGAATAGGGCCTGATAGTTACGCATCTATACCCCATAATGTTTGCAATACCACATGAAAAGCAGTGGATATATCCAATGTGGTATTGTAGTCCAGTCAATCTACTGTAAATATGAAACATACCCGCCACAAATTGCAAAAAAAACTAAACCAATTTTTTTCTCACCATTTGGTTCTACTTAATAACATATTAAAAATCCCACTCAATGAAAATATTGGAACAATGTTTTTTGGGCCATTGAAAATATAGCCTCTCGGAATGACGGAAATGCCATTTTCGCACATCATTTCAACATTCTTACTTCACATTTTTGACAATTACAGCACCTACACTTACAGTACTGCCTTGAATTATGCATCAAATTAAAGGTAATAATGTAAGGCATCCATCTGTACCCCCAGTAACTATGTAGCTCATCTCTGGATCTCACAAGTTAAGTGCAAACATTGTGTCCAATCCGATGAAAATCGACAATTTTTGGCTTGAACTCTTTCTATGACTCCTACTTTTTCTCAGAGCATATATAAGACATATACTTATGTGCAGACACATAAGTCCAAAGTTATATCTATCAGAGTTCTAAGTCTTACTAATTCACCTGCAGTATGATAGTGTATGGCCAAAGATGTTACAGCAATCTTGTTTTCTTAGACTCGCAACTGGACAATGTTATTAGAAAAATGGTAATTATTTGGCATTTGGACTCTTCAAGTATGGCCACATTGGTATTTCCAGAATTTACTATGCACACAGAGTTTATGCTTAAAATTTATCAAGAGATTATACTCTCTATACATGCACAAGAGCAACAGCAGTGTGCTGCCACTGGCAGTGAACTCTGTCGGAGTTCACATACAACAACTGCCCCTCTGGTGGAACAGCCGCCCTGAAAGTTGAAACTGACACATTAAAGCATCCATTGTCACATGGTATAATTCGTTTTAGAATATCATTACTTTTAACACCAGGACCAGAGGCCCAAATTTGGGAATTTAAACATGAAAGGACTGTATTTACTCGTGCTTGACCATGATTCTGACAGTCTCTTCACTGCTGGCGCTGTTCATTCTGTCCAGAAGGAATCCAGTGTTTCTTAGGATGAACATTGGTAAGGCAAAGGGTCCTGGAGCATAATACTATATTATTATACATACATAAAAACGAATTTTCTTTGACTAATTTGTTTTGGTTTCTTAGAAGAGTGTGAATAATTTCATACAAAGACACTGGGAAATGGAAATAATGGGGGGAAAATATCCAAAATTAAACCTTTACTTTTGGTGAAAGTGACCAAGCACAGTCACCAACATGAATTGAAATATCTAAATCGCAGGTAAAAATGCCTGAATCAATAGCTGTCTGGCCATACCAATGATTTCCGCTAACATGAGTGTGAATTCCTTTAGAATTAATAATAATCACTTGTACATGGGATCGAAATATTTGCGGAAAATGTTGCCTTCAGTGTCAATAATCTCCTCAGAAACAACTAATTCTGACATGTATTTTAATTCCACTTGTCCTAATGACCATACAACTCATTCCTGACCTACCAAAACAGATATGGATGGATAGCCCTTGATGTCAACTGTCATTTGACACCTTGGTTTCATTGTTACTACAACTTTCACCCGTCCAAAAGCTAAATAAATGTTGCCTTCAGTGTCAATAATCTCCTCGGAAACAGCAAATTCTCCAACATATTCTCAATTCCACCTATCCTAATCACCATATAACTCATTTCTGACCCACCAAAACAGATATGGATGGATAGCCCTTAATATGAACTTAAATTGGGCACATTGGTTTCCTTGTAACTACAACTGTCAACCCTCCAAAAGCTACATTAATGTTGCCTTCAGTGTCAATAATCTCCTCAGAAACACTTAATTCTCCCATGTATTTTCAATTCCACTTATCCTAATCACCTTATAACTCATTCTTGACCCATCAAAACAGATATGGATGGATAGCCCTTAGTATGTACTTTCATTTGGCACATTGGTTTCCTTGTTATTACAACTGTCAACCCTCCAAAAGCTAAATAAATGTTGCCTTCAGTGTCAATTATCCCTTCGGAAGCACCAAATTCTCCCATGTATTTTCAATTCCACCTATCCTAATCACTATATAACTCATTTCTGACCCACCAAAACAGATATGGATGGATAGCCCTTGATGTCAAAATTTCATCTGTCGGTTTGGTTTCATTGTTGCTACAACTGTCAACCCTTCTGAAGGCTATATTGATGTTACTGCCAGTGTGAAAGACCTTCTCGGAAACACAAAGTCCTTCCAAAATTGCAGCCTGGTCGATCCCTGAAACTTATTTTTAGTCGACAACCATATTTGTCTAAATGGCAGTTGTCATCCCTTCCAGCTGAATCGTAAGGGTGGGGTATTGCAGAGTTGCATTAATTAACTAATTATTGAATGGATGCTGAGAACGAGTGTCAAATAAGCTGTTCCATACATTTGTTCCCGCTTGTATAATCTTCACTACAATTCCCCTCAGTAAGGCCATACACTTGGTGCCTAGCTCAGCATGTTTGTGGTTTGAGAATGCATCAAATGAGAAGGTTTCATTATCTGTTAGACAATTAAATTTCAAGGCATAGGGATAGCAAAACGAGGGATAAAAAGATCATATTGGGTAGTCCATGGAGTAAAATTGTTACATGACAAAGTGTATCTATCGTTAACAAAGCAGGACCAGGACCTTGCTAAGTTACCTAAGTATTTTCTCAAGAATGTTGTTTCGATGTGCAACTAACACAATGTCATTGTTATTTTCATCTATATCAAAATCTTGCTAATGATAGTGAATGGTCAATCCCAGTGTGGTCATCCTAGAATAGTCGAAATGCGAAATAATTACCATTTTTCTATTAAAATTGTCCAGTTGCGAGTCTATGAAGACAATATTGCACTTATATCTTTTACCATTCACTATCATAATGCTAGTGAATTGGTAACAGTTAGCACTTTAATACATATTACTTCAAGCTGATGTGTTTTCCATATAAATATTTGTCTTATATATGCTCTGAGAAAAAGTAAGAATCGTTGAAACAGTTCTAGCCAAAAATACTTGATAGGACACAATGTTTGCACTAACATTGTGAGATCCAGAGAGGAGCTACAAAATTACTGGAGGTACAGATGGATGCCTTACATTATTACCTTTAATTTGATGCATAATTCAAGGCAGTACTGTAAGTGTAGGTGCTGCAATTGTCAAAAATGTGAAGTAAGAATATTGAAATTATGTGCGAAAATGGCATTTCCGTCGTTCCGAGAGGCTATATTATCAATGGCCCAAAAAACATTGTTCCAATATTTTCATTGAGTGGGATTTTTAATATGTTATTAAGTAGAAGTAAATGGTGAGAAAAAAATTGGTTTAGTTTTTTTTGCAATTTGTGGCAGGCATAATCCTAGATTGACTGGACTATTGTGTTGTATAATCAATGGTTTGTTGTATACTCAGTGTTTTGATCATTGTTGATGATGTCATTGCATGGTTAACCATTGTGAAGTCATGGCCATGGTGACGTCACAACATTGTGACATCATCAGTTGAGCTGCTATCTGTGCTCTGATTGGCTGATGCAAATATTGAGTATTGATCTTCTCAGTGAAGTTCAGCTAAACTTTGAATTACAATATGGGGTATAAATAAGACCAAATGGTTGTATGGTGGTATTTTGAGATGTACTCCCACTCGTGAAGATATCCTGAGTCCTCTGTACCCACTCGTGCTAACGCACTCGTGGGTACAGAGGACTCAGGATATCTTCAACTCGTGGAGTACATCTCAAAATGCCACCATACCCATTTGGTCTTATTATAGTACTTTCTGAAACTCACGCAGGATCGCGCATTAGTTGCAGTACTGGTACCAAGGTATTATCGCAACCTACCTCTCATGCAGTTTGGCATTATCGCCCCTATGCTTTAGCAATAGGGGGCAGACGTTTTGGTTCTCTGAATAGATCCAGCACTTGGCTTCTAAAGCATCTCAATTCTAACCAAGTTATGACACTGGAGTGGATTTCCTTGAGTTTTTGTGGAATTTTAGTGAATGGGATTTCATTTTTTAAAAAAGAGCTCCGTGAAAAATGTAAACAAACGACCGGGGTTTATAGCTGCCTATGCAGGCTGATTGCCTGGTGTACAAGCACTGGCATTCAAAATTATAACTGGAATATTGAAATATAAGGGCCTTACTTGACTAAACCAGGCAGGTAGTCATCCTTAATTAGAATAATCAGGGCCATATTAACCTATGGGCAAACGGGGCACTTACCCCGGGCCCATGACCTCAGGGGGCCCATGATGAAGCTGAAAAGAGTTTCGAAAGTAAAGAAAGTGCATCGGGTAACCGGCGCGAGAATGTACTTTTCAGAATTTCAGAGCGTTTTTTGGGCACAAGGGGGCCCATAGGAAACAGTTTGCCCCGGGCCCAGAAATGCGCTAATACGGCCCTGAGAATAATGTGTTATTTCTTCACTGCAATGATCGTCCCCTATTCACTTAACAGGCCAGCCATTGTCCTTGGTACCAAGAAGTATGTTTTCTCACCAAAAAACGCAAGGGGTGCATTCCACTTTCAGGCCCTATTAGAAAAACATGTTGAGGATTCCCGCTCGCTCTCCCATCTCATCAATCAACCCTTGTCAGGGGAGGATCCAGAAAATGCCGGTGGGGGGGTCTATGGGGCTATCGTGTCGCGGAACGCATAATTCGCGACATAACGCGACTGCGCGCGGATAAAATTAACATGTAAAAATATATCAATTTTGGTCTGGTGGTCTGCATTCCCCCCATCCCCCCCTGCGTCCTTCCATGTGAGCGCCCAGAACTGGGCTTAGATGGCTGCACTTACCTTATCTATCTATCTATCTATCTATCTATCTATCCATCTATCTATCTATCTATCTATCCATCTATCTATCTATCTATCTATCTATCTATCTATCTATCTATCTATCTATCTATCTATCTATCTATCTATCTAAAGGTAAAATGGCTTTCCTAGGCATTGATGGCAACGATTTATACCACGCGCAATTTTTAAAATATTGAAATTGACCATTTTTTGGGAGTAAAAATATTGTGATGTGGGATAGGTAAAACAAACCGCTGACAATGACATATATCATTAGAAAGTTTACAAAAAGGGCCTTTGATTAATATTTGCCACGTTTTGTGTACATATGATTCTTCATCAAGAAATTTCCCTTTTACTTATATTTCATGGGGGATGAGAAATTTGAGTGTACAAATTGGCTGAAACTTATATTTCGATCTAGGTCTTTGATTTGATATCAAATCTTACCAGTGTATTTCCTTTTGTAACTATCTACTAAAACCATTCTTTGGGTGAATAATTACCTGGAAAGAAAAGCGATGGAATTTTAAAAGCTTTGTGGGACAGGTGATATGATTTTATCACTTGAATAAATATCAGGTACTTACAAAAAAACTATTAATTTTGGAAATAATTACTTAAAGATTATTATTACAAAGTTTTTGAGGGTATAATTTTTAATCATTTGTGAAAATTCAATTTTACCTCCGATAAAGATGGACAGCTGATTAAATGTATCCAAATTTCATGCCTTGATCAATGGCTTTGATTTACAACAAAACGTAATTGGAAACTTCATGGTGTTGTATTTCATGTTTTTGCAATTATTGTCTGTGTCACACTGATAATTTGTGAAATTTTTTTTGTCATTATTTTGCAATGTTACGATATAAGATAATAGTGCTAGTGCTTAAATGTACTAACTAGTCACATTTGGTTTGAGGTTAAAATCTTAAGTCAAGACAATACTTTTTTTCCATGTTTTGATCATTTTATATCTACATTAAATATTACAGCCTAAATGACTATATTTAAAGCTTGAATATGACAAAGAAAAATTCATATAGGCCTACACAAGACATATCTTATATAAATCAAAAGCCCTTTAAATGTATTTTCATGTGATATGTATATGTTGTTGCCATGACCTATCCCACATTCTGCGAACAAATGTGTAACATATTTTTAATTTTGGAAGTTTTGTGATCGAGTGGAAAATTATTGAAATTTGAATTTTAGTGTGCGATAAATCATCCAACTTCGAAAATGTGTGGATGGTCATTTAACTTTTTTTCTGCAACTGGCTTTCAGCCATTTTTTTTTCGACTTTTGGTTTATTTTACATTGAATGACCCTAATATTATTTGTTTCAGCAAATACATTGGTATCATACTCAATATACTTTCTACAGACACCTCATATGCCATGTATGGCTTATTGGCAGACCAGATGATACTTGGGGGGCTATGGATTTTGTGCCTCGGACAAACTTCTTTTTGCGAGCGAAGCACACACACACTATATTTTTTCACATATGGTGGGGCGACAAATTCTTAAAAGAAATTTTAACGTTACAGTACTCTCACTGAGGGTGAAAACTTTTTATCAATTGTCATGTGCTGGACAAGCTTTTTCTTTCACGAAAAAGCCAAAGCCTCTTGGCCTCTTGGCCTCTGGCCTTCATCCTACCAGATATCATCTAATCGGCTCCTTACAGCACATTTCTTCCAATTTATCATATAAAAACTTTCAACAGGTTATGTATACATCAACTGAAACCCAGATCTGCCCCACGTCTGAGGAAGACAAGCGCTTCAGAAAAATCAAGCCGGCATTGTGAATGTGTCCTCAAATTCTCCTCATACGATACAATAAGATAAGAACTTATCTCTGCACACAGAGTTCATACCTCATCCTGCACAAGTGGCAGCAACATTGAGCTGCCATCAGCAGTGAACTCTGCAAGAATTCACATACAGCAACTGCCAGGCAACTGCCCTGTGGTGGAACAACTGCCCTGAAAGTTGAAACTGACACATTTATGCCTCCTTTATCACTCTGCATTTTTCGTTTTAGAATTTCAGCAGTAAAACTACTTAAAATTTGGGAGTTTGAGCATGAAAGAACTGAATTTACTCATATCATGCATGACCCTGCATTCTGCCAGACAATTATGTAAGGACTGTGAGTGACTCCTGTTGCACTAGATTTTGCAGTGATCATATATTATATAAGCTTTGATATATCAGTAAAATCCTCTGTTATGAGTATTTTAAGCAACTTTTCATAAAAGCTTGTTACCAAGGAAATCTATTTGAAAAACAATTATAGGCCTACTCATAAAACTTGGGTGTGAAAGGTGACGAGAAGCAAAAATATATCGAAAAGTTACTAAAAAATATGAAACATAACTGTAATCGGAATGTGGCATTGTTTGACAATAGTCAATTAGGTTTCCAAATTACTTGATAAGATGATATTGTGAGTTTCTTCAGTCTTCACGCAATCGGTGCTAGAATCAGAGTCCCAAACCAGATTGAGTCTTTTCTTGATTGTGTCATAAATGTATTCAAAGGTGCCATGCTCTGACAAAGCCTGCTACCTTCATCTGGACAGAAAATAGGTCATTTTTGGAATAATAGTCCAGT